>JANZLB010000017.1:2895069-2905255 GCA_026167865.1 Notarius quadriscutis
CCGCCAATTCTATTCTGTGTTTATTTTTAATATAATTCACACACACACACACACACACACACACACACACACACACACACACACACACACACACACAATTAAAAAAAAAAAATCACAAAAAACCCAGCTCATTCCTGTGACGCCTGAATGCAGGGAACAATAAATAAAGATAAATAACAGATGAGTGAGACATGTTTGCTCTTTTTTATACAGATGTCACTTGGTAATAAATCACTGTTAAATGTGGATCTTCTGGAGGTTCACTTCATGTTCTGACATGATAAACAATATTGTGTAAGATGCAAATGAAGCAATGAAGCCTATAAATCACATCGCTGAGGATCAATACTCCAACAGGAACACAGCTGGACTGAAATATTCCTTTCTGAGAGCTTTAAAGACGCAGGAACATTCCTCATCTGTCTGAAACAGCCAGAGGGGCTGAGATGAAACCCAAACCCTCTGTTCTCCCTGTAACTGTCTATCTCTCTGTCTCTCTGTCTTTCTGTCTCAAGTCTTCTTGGGTAATTAGCATTATGACACACTGACACAATCAGAACAGCACAGGTGTTCACATCAAGAATATAAATCAGGTAATATACCTTTATTACACCTTTTACAAACTAAATCAGGTGATTAACTCCTTCATTACACCTGTATTAACTTAAACAGGTGTCTTACAGTTGATTACATTATCAGATATTTCTGTGATTGATTACACCTATATAAACTGAATCTGCTCTCCGAATGCTTTATTACACCATTATGCCTGGATTGGCCAGACTTCAGATGTTTCCATCGCTGGCCACAATGCACCTCCATTCCATACGAGATGATGCCCTTTTCATCCATGTTGTCCCGAGATTGTTATTCAGCTCATCTTTCCATTGTTTTGGAGGTCACCCACGTGGTCTTTTCCAATTCCTTGGATACCACTCGACAATTGCATGAGTCCATCGGTTGTCTTTAAGTCTGGCGGCATGGCCTGCCCAGTTGAGCTTCCATCTCCGGTATTCTGCAATCACATCATTCACTCCACTTCTCTCTCGTATCACCTTGTTCTGATGAGCTCACTCAATGAGATTCCCAGCATCCACCTTTCCATGGCCCTTTGGGTCATACTCAGTCTTTGCTCCTCTTTGTGTATGGTGGCCCAAGTCTCGCTTCCGTATAGCATCGCGGGTAAGACTGTACTGTTAAACAGTTTCGCATATATGAGCTTGGAAATTCTTGCTGTCAGCACTTCTTTGATGGAGGTGAACGCCTTCCATCCTGCTCAGATCCTTCGGGAGATTTCTGTACCCTGATCACGTTTCATGTTTACTGTTTGTCCCAAGTATGTATACTCTTCCACCTCTTCTATTTCATCGCTTCCCACAATCACTCTTCCACGTGCTACAT
This sequence comes from Notarius quadriscutis, assembly GCA_026167865.1. Classification (NCBI taxonomy): domain Eukaryota; kingdom Metazoa; phylum Chordata; class Actinopteri; order Siluriformes; family Ariidae; genus Notarius; species Notarius quadriscutis. The sequence goes on from JANZLB010000017.1 coordinate 2,896,471, forward strand.
TGTCAGACCGCATGTACTTGGTTTTGGTGCGGTTCATCTTGAGGCCAATGGCTGTACTATGTTTGTTTGTCCAGCTCGTTCAGCATATTCTGAAATTGACCTGTGGTGGATGCAATGACAGCGATGTTGTCTGTGAATCTGAGGTGTGTCAGTATCTCTCCATTGATGTTTATACCTCCATCCCACTTGACCTTTCAGATGATTGATTCGAGACACACGATGAAGAGTTTTGGAGAGATGGTGTCCCCTTGTTTGACACCTTTTCCAACTGGGACTGTCACGGGCGATGATAGTACTTCGATATCTATCTGTTGTACATCCAGAGTTGGCTGCTTTCAGCACATTTATGTACTGAGGCTCGACTCCTTGTGTGTGTAGAGATTTCAGCACTGCATTTATCTCGACGCTATCAAAGGCTTTTTCGTAATCCACGAAAGCAACGCACAGAGGAAAGTTGTATTCCCTCGCACATTCCAAAAGTTGAGTAAGGGTAAATTATGGTCATGTAAATTTCTAAATTTACTGGGGGGGCATGCCCCCACATCCCTTAGCATTAGCGCATTAGCATTTGCCAGCTACTTCAGATTTTCTGGAGAACCCTGATTTCATCCAGTCTGAGACCCTCTTAAGTGTGGTGCTGTTCTTTCCATTTCTGAGTGTTTTGCCCTCCTAGCCTCTACGTTCACACTGTCATGCTGGTAGGGTGGATGTAATATCTTAAAGTCCAGATGGGGTCAATCAAGTCTGTTTATGGATCTGTCTTAACAGACAGATTTCCCTTTTACTTATATCATAAATAGTCAGTGTTGTGGTATGGCACGCCAATGTTCAGTTTGCCCTATGGTTGAAAAATTATGGTTGAAAACTTGGCTGACAGCTAAGTTAAGGATGGAGTGCGACTGAAAGAGGCCAGTGTCACCCGACCACAGGTGTTTGGACTAATAACAGAGCACAGTTAAACCCAGGTGCTTATTTACCTTTTAAATATCCTGAATTCAGGCCGGTCCTTTTAGCACGCTGCCAGAACTGGATCTGTGTAGTGTATATAAACTGTATACGCTGGCAAGACAAAGCCACGTCTGTTCGTGCAGAACCATCTGCTTTATAAAGCTCTCACTCACTCCAGGGTGAGTGAGTGTACACTAGTTCTTGGAGACTGGAGATTCTTCTTATGCATATTCATGGCTCGACTTGTTCTGCCAGCCTTAGCCTAGCCCTGTGTCTATTCCTGTGAAGATCCTGTTCGCAGCGATGCGAGGCCTTAAAATAAACACACTGGACCTGGAATCCCCAGCTAATAGAGGCTTTGCCTAATCTCTACTTAGAGCCCGTACGCAGCTTTGAGTCCTTTTTCCCAGCCTGTTTTGTGGACCCAGGAGTGCTTACTGTTTATTTTTGCTCTCCCAGTGGCCCTGGAAGGGCGACGAAGTTGAGGAGTCTTGGGTGACTTTTATTTAGCTCGCTTCCTGTCCAGCATGGCTAGAACAGATAGACCAGAGTCTGCACAGTAAATGGAATAAACCTCCATATGCAGGCGATAACAGTCATCTCTGTGGCCATGCAAGTGGATGCACTTCCTGTTTTCTGCTTTCCAGATAAGATATGTTTTGACCTGACTGTGAGGCAGACTTGTTTTGAAGAAGCCTGCACTATCGGTGCTTTCTAAATTAAAGTTTTCAGACATGGGGAAGGACAGAGCAGTTTATTTCTGAGAGGTTTTTTTTTGTCTGTGAAAGGGAAAGGCCGTTTATAGCTGCTATAACGTAAGTAATAACAGAAGCGAATGTTTCATGGACATTCCACAGCATTAAGCGTGACTATAAATGAATAAAAAGTTATTGTGAAAAATGCACGTGTCCTTTATTTAACAGATTATATATATTTCTTGGAAAGTCACTGTAGTATGAGGAATAAAACACTCACGGATATGGTGATGGTGGCAGTGGAGGAAAATAATTAACTTTGTCATTAATTTGCGCTAGTGCAAATCGTTGCTCTCACTCAGGATCTTTGTACTTTTATTCTTATTATTATTCTACTAACGTTTTTTAGGACACTATTTCTCCCTCGGTTTTCAACCAAATTTCACATGAAGAATACCTCTGGGCTGACTTGCGTTGCTGTGACTTTTGGTGCTGATCTGGCTCGCTGATCCGGAATGATCCATGAAAAATGGGATTTTTTTTTCAATCATTTATAACTGTACATTTTCATGATTTTTTTTTTTTTACAATCTTTTTTTTTAATTTTGTTCAGGGCAGCAAGGCACAACTTTTCCTCTCTAAGCGTCATTCTCTGTCTTACCATTCTGGATCTTTAGGGTACAGTGACCAGACATCCCAGTTTGTAACAGCTAGCGCAAGTTACCGTGACTTTAGTCCCAGTCTCCATCTAGTTTATTTTTTTCCTGTAACAGCACAAGACAGGAATGTTATGCCATCTTTATGTTAACCAATATAAGATTAAGACTCTTGATAGACGCTTATCCTAATTTTGAATTTAAGTGTCTTGCTCTATAGGTGTGTAATTTCACTAACAGGAATGGCTTGTTTCGAGAGATCTGAGGTCATTTGAGGATTCTTCAGGAAAAAATAAAACCTGTCTATATTCAACATATTACTTGATTGTGCTTTTTTTTTTTTTGACGTTGCCTTTTTCCTCCCTTCTTTGGGTTTGATCTTGCCTCCAACAGGCTCATGTCAGATAACAGTCTAGTGATAAACAGTTGTGAAATGTGCATTGTTTCCATAGTTAGTCACAGAAACAATACCTCATAAAAACAGCTGTAAAGAATTAAGATTTGGGTCAAACTAAAGACCTGAAGTGATCCTGTCATGAAACGTTGAGTTCGGTGATTGATTAGCTGATAAATGTGTGTGTATGCCAGACAGCTGCATGGCTTTGGTTTTCGTCCAACAACTGAAATTTTGGGATGCGGTGGCATTTCGAGGCCGACCCAGACCTGAGGTCGTGCTCTTGGGTCCAGGTTGTGGAAACGACTGTAGCCTACACTGTGGCCAGTTACTGGCTATATTGGGAAGATTTACAGGTCTTCACCTTTGTTTGAGTCTTCACCAATGTTTGGAATGCTGGATAATGAAAAGTACCACTTAAAAACCCTTTCTCCTGCTCTTGGGGTGTTCCTGTTTTCTTTTGGAGCCAATTCTGCACCTGGAGAGCTTCTTATTTGAAAAAGTTAAGTAAAATATACAGATATTCAGATGTCCTGGAAGACTGCGGACAGAATGAATGGCCTGAGAAGGGATGATCTCCAGAACTGGGGCTTTCCACCTTGCATAGGAATCCTGATTTATGATTCATGTATATGTAAGGACATATCGGCATATTAATGGACAGCACGGTGGTGTAGTGGTTAGCACTGTCGCCTCACCGCAAGAAGGATCCGGGTTTGAACCTCACGGCTGATGATGGGCCATTCTGTGTGGAGTTTGCATGTTCTCCCCATGTCTGTGTGGGTTTCCTCCGGGTACTCCAGTTTCCCCCACAGTCCAAAAACATGCAGGTTAGGCTAACTGGTGGCTCTAAATTGACCGTAGGTGTGAATGTAAGTGTGAATGGTTGTTTGTATTTGTGTCAGCCCTGCGATGATCTGGTGACTTGCCCAGGGTGTACCAAAATGTTTGCAAAATGTAAAAGAACATGAAATAAAAGTTGTGATTTTGATGTAAAATGTGTAACCAACCAGCAGAGGTCACATTACTGGTTAAATGGAGTATACCTGAGTGCAGTCAAAGTGTCATGTTATTGTAATACTGTAAAAATACACCTGTTTATGGAAAACCCTAGAGAATATATCTAAACAACATCTTTAAGAATAAGACCAAGACCAATCCCAAACATTGACTTTGATGAGTGATTTCCAAACTGTGGTACATGTACAGCTGGTGGTACACAAATTACATAAACTGTACATTAGTGTAATACTTGAGACCGGTATCAAGACCACTTTTTGAAGGTCTCAGTCTCATCTTGGAACTGCATTTTTACTCGGTCTTGGACATAGAGGACTTGGGATTTTATTTCAAGACTGGTCAAAAACACAATTGTTGGGATTTCACTAAATTACCTATGCATTCTGTGCATTACCTGATTTATTTGTTAACATTGTTACTATGATTGGATGTAAAACTTCCTGCTTCAACTGCAACCAATAACGTGACTCATTGCTAATTTGAAATTCTTCTTCCTGTTAATAGCTATCACCCCTCCCCCACCCCCTTCACACACCCTAGTCTGGTCCTGGTCTTGACTCGGTATCACCCTGCCGTGGTGTTGGGCTTGACTTGATCTCAACCCCTCAAAGTCTTGATCTTGTCTTGGTCTGGAGATATTTTGTTCTTGGTCATGACTTGGTCTCGGTTTAGGTGGTCTTGAGTACAACACTACTGTACATATCACATTACAATGATGTACTGTAAAAATTAGATATTATAAAATATTTCAGAAATAAAATTTTCCTGTGCTTAGCAGTAATAATGCCACTTAGAGTAACATGATGCTATGTTTGACATAGCATTAAGTAGTGATGTTAACATTAGCTAAACAGTAAACACCTTGACACAGTTGACTTTATCTAATTGACTATGCCAGTCCAAACAGGTTTATCTGTCTCATTACAATGGTATTATTATTATCCATCCATCATCCGTAACCACTTATCCTGTGCAGGGCTGTGGACAAGCTGGAACCTATCCCAGCTGACTATAGGCCAGAGGAGGAGTACACCCTGGACAAGTCGCCAGATCATCGCAGGGCTGACACATAGATACAAACAACCATTCACACTCATATTCACACCTACAGTCAATTTAGAGCTACCAGTTAGCCTAGCCTGCATGTCTTTGGACTGTGGAGGAAACCGGAGCACCCGGAGGAAACCCACACAGACACGGGGAGAACATGCAAACTCCACACATGAAGGCCCTCGTCGGCTGCTGGGCTTGAACCCAGGACCTTCTTGCTATGAGGCGACAGTGGGGGATTTCATACTTAAGTATTATTTTGATGTCAAGTCAAAGTCCCTCCTGCGCCAGGACCGGGTCTTCCCAGGCAGTCTCCCGTCCCAGTACTAACCAGTCTTTTGAGGCACATTGGGCAGCGCCAATCTCCATTTCTATAGCCCTCGGCCTCTCGCCTATTATACAGCTAAGGTTACAGTAGGGGGCTGGTCCTCTGGTAACCACGAGAGTTTGACTCCCTACTCACACCTGTCTTGTAGCGTGCCTTACCAGATGGCAGTAGGTACCGTTTTTATGATGGTCTTTGGTATGACCAGACCATGAGTAGAACTCGTGATCTCCCAGTCAAGAGGCAGACATGCTAGCTTCTACTTCTAACTCATTACATTCCCAAGAAAAAAAATCCCACATTATTTTTTATACTCCTTATTATATTTTTATTTAGACCTTCAAAGTACAAATATCTTCTTGACTGTACACTACCCATCGATTGAAAGGGCTCAGTTTAGCATCTTATCAGGTTCATCGCTGTGGAAAAAACCAACAACAAAACTATCAAGAATCATAACAATGAATCATCTCCCATGATTTTCTCATGCTACACAGCAGCACAGAGCTATCCATGTGTGTGTGAAGATGGATCAGCCACTGGACTGCAGCGTGGAACATGAAGATGAGCGCCCCTAGCCCTACCGCAGGCAAATGGTTCAGTGAGCTGAACTAAGCAAAGACTCATAAAATAAAGTGTCTCCTTTCTTCCTGAGAAGGCACGAACTCTATCTAATGTGGTTAAAAAAAAAAAAACATGTTGAGGTCAATTTCTCACGTTGTCTGACATTAAATGGTTATATTTAACTACATTAGTCTGTTTTCTTTGCTAGTGCTTCAATTCCAGTAGCTAATATCACTAGGCAGCAACGCTACCTGGACATATAACATGTCTGATAAGTGCCATAATATATTCTAGGAGCTCATCTGTGGCTTGTAATTATCATCAGTACACAGCAGACAAGCAATCTCTGTATGAATCACAGTCATCTTTTTCTGTGATTCATTCACTGTTTTCACAATGGTACACATGGCTATCAAACTAAACATCCCATGTGTACTATATACACCTTATTTTAAAACAAACTGTTGTTGTTTTTGTAGGCATAACTGGGCTAAGAATTTAACTTAGTGCCCAGATATGTAGCTTCTCATTAAGTCCTTTTAAATGTCATCATTTATTATTCTGCATTTTACTATCAGGCACTACTTGGACTGTTTTGGTTTCAGTGTCCTAGACACATGGAAAGAAATGCTGTAGGACCTTCAAAAATAATGAAAATAAAGGTTTCTACAATAAAGTTAATACTATAAAGAGTAGTAAACAGTAATAAATGAAACAAAGTCAATATTTGGTGTGAGACAACCCTTTGCTTAAAAATAAAAATAATAACCTCAGATACAATTAGCGCAGTTTTATAAGGAAATGAGCTGTAAGTTTTAATGAGCATCCTGGATAATCAGGCCCAGTTCTTCTGGAGACTTCAATTGTCACATTTGCTTCTTATTTCTGCAGCAAAACCCAACAGCCTTCATTATGTTTTATGCCTGAAAAGTGGTTTCTTACGTAATTTGCTGCTTTTCTTTACTGACAAATAAACATTTTTCCATAACATTTTATTTTGTTCTGGAAAACTAATGTTTGGAAATCTAAAATGGTTTTGTACTAATTCGATAATGTAGAAGTCATAAAATAAAAATCTATAACAAAGTTTTTACTAAATAAAATAAGGTGCTTATCAAGAGCTGGGATGGGATATATTACCTGGGATTTTTTTTCTGCTGGTCATTTTATAGAAGGGAAAATGTAGTGTCATTCTTCCACATGCATGTACGCACAGTCCATATGAAAATTATTGATATGCTTAACTGGATATGACTAAAATAGTGAAGGGAGGAGGTGAACGGTTTCTGTAGCCATATGTGGCAACGTTGCTTCCAGCAGCTCTAATGTAACATTCATTCAATCTTTCTCTTTTTTCTTTTGTGTTTTTCTTTTTTTTAAGAAGAAAGAAAAGTACAATATGATTTTCGATAGTCTGGATAAAAACTGCAGAAGTCTATTAACAGACAGTCAAGATCAGAGCTCTGATTTATTACTAATTAACAAACCCCATCAGCATAATTGTATTAGTTAATTACTATTGCGCTGTACACATTACAGGTGGCATGGTGGTGTAGTGGTTAGCACTATTGCCTCACAGCAAGAAGGTTCTGGGTTCGAGTCCAGCAGCCGATGGGGCCCTTTCTGTGTGGAATTTGCATGTTATCCCCATGTCTGCGTGGGTTTCCTCCAGGTGCTCCGGTTTCCCCTACAGTCCAAAGACATGCAGGTTAGGTTAACTGGTGACTCTAAATTGAGCGTAGGTGTGAATGTGAGTGTGAATGGTTGTTTATCTCTATGTGTCAGCCCTGCGATGACCTGGTGACTTGTCCAGGGTATACCCCACCTCTCGTCCATAGTCAGCCGTGCGAGCTCCAGCTCGCCCGTGACCCTGCACAGGATAAGCGGCTACAAATAATGAATGGATGGATGGATGTTTGATCTCAAACGCATTAAGAAGGCAAGAAATTGCATTAATTAACTTTTGATGAGACACACCTGTTAATTGAAAAGCATTCCAGGTGACTACCTCATGAAGATGATTAAGATAATGCCAGTAGTGTGCAAAGCGTCATCAAGGTAAATGGTGGCTATTTGAAGAATGTTTTGTTTTAAAACTTTTTGTTTTTCCACATAATTCCATATATGTACCAGATGTTATTTCATAGTGTTGATGTCTTCAGTATTGTTTTACAATGTAGAAAATAGTCAACATACAGAAAAACCTATGAATAAGTAGGGGTGTCCAAACTTCTGACTGGTACTATATTTGACAGCACGAGGAGATTTCATCGTAATCAACTTGCAGTCTATAAACATACAGTGATGTTTATTGTATTCTGAGATAAGTTTTCCACAGTTTTATTGCATTTGATATTCTTCATTATGCAGGTGAATGAAAAATGGATTCAGCCTTTGGAGGTTGGGGAGCCGCACATGTTGCCTTTGGATGACATTGGGAAGGAAAAATTGACCGTTACCCTTATTGATGCCAACCACTGTCCTGGGGCTGTTATGTTTTTTTTCGAGGGCTATTTTGGCACTATTCTTTACACTGGTATGCTTTGGTTCAAATTTATTTGAACATTTATATGTGAGTAAAGCAGTCTGTAAACTAGTAAACAGAAAGCTTATTTGCACTCAGTTCTTAACCATTTTTTCCACTTTGTAACAGGTGACTTCCGATACACTCCATCAATGCTGCGTGAGCCATGTCTTCGGAATAATACTACTATTGATGTGCTTTATTTGGACAACACTAACTGTGACCCTACACGTTCAATTCCTACTCGCCAGCGAGCTTGTCAGCAGATAAAGGAGATCATACGAGACCATCCAAATTACACTGTGGTCATTGGTGAGATTCACAGTTTATAACCTTTTAAAATGTCACATGTTGAATTCTGTTGCGTCTCTTAAAGCTTCATTAATTACGAGCTCAGCTGAGAAGGAATAAGATGATACGAAAATGCAGGTAATGTGCAGCATGTTATACTGTGGATATAAAAAGTGTACACACCCCATTAAAATGATAGGTTTTTCTGATGTAAAAAAATGAGACCATGATCAATAATTTCAAAACTTTTCCCACCTTTAATGTGACCTATAACCTGTACAGTTCAATTGAAAAACAAACAAATCTGTTAGGGGGAAA
>JANZLB010000017.1:3819448-3829763 GCA_026167865.1 Notarius quadriscutis
GGTTAATGTGAGGAGGTAGAGGGTTAATGTGAGGAGGTAGTGGGTTAACGGGAGGAGGTAGAGGGTTAAGATGAGAAGGTAGAGGGTTAATGTGAGGAGGTAGAGGGTTAATGTGAGAAGGTAGTGGGTTAATGTGAGGAGGTAGAGGGTTAAGATGAGGAGGTAGTGGGTTAACAGGAGGAGGTAGAGGGTTAAGATGAGAAGGTAGAGGGTTAATGTGAGGAGGTAGAGGGTTAACGGGAGGAGGTAGAGGGTTAAGATGAGAAGGTAGTGGATTAATGTGAGGAGGTAGAGGGTTAATGTGAGGAGGTAGTGGGTTAATGTGAGGAGGTAGAGGATTAAGATGAGAAGGTAGAGGGTTACGTGAGGAGGTAGAGGGTTATTGTGAGGTAGACGGTTAACGTGAGGAGGTAGAGGGTTAAGATGAGAAAGCAGTGATTTAAATTGAGTCAGCATGAGGAGGTAGAGGGTAAAGATGAGGAGGTAGAGGGTAAAGATGAGGAGGTAGAGGGTAAAGATGAGGAGGTAGATTATCATAATTTCGGAGTTTCTCATTCACCTAAAACTTAATGCATAAAATATCCTAAATTACAACATTTATTTATTTATTTAGAGTGTAAGTACCACCATCTCTCTCGTCAGTATAAATGTTTTTTTCATTCTAAGATGCTCCTGCATGTGCGTTCCCTGATATTTTATCATAAATGAAAGGTGCTATATAAACACAGTTTATTGCTGTTTATTCACGGCGCTCTGTAGGTCCATGAGCTACACATCTGCTTCTCAGCTGTCATTTATCAGAAAGAGACGATGACAGAGGCGCAACAAGAAGCTCTGCAGCCGCTTCCCTCACATTCTTTCATACTTCTCTACGCAAACAAAACCATGATAAATCGCTTCTGGGACGGCGATTGCTCACAGCGTGATTATGCCTGGCAACAATCGTCAGGAACAGCTCTGACACGAGCCAGGAAAAATAAAACAACTCGTGACTGCAAATTCGTATGAAGGAATGTGAAAAAATGTAAATGTGAGGAATTGGTGGCATATAGAGGGGGGTTTATTTTTTTTCCAGAATGCTATCAGAACTTTTTAAAGCAACATTTTTGTCATTTGGTCCAGTAAAATAGATGCTGTTCAGCTTCAGCTGCAGCCTGTAATCATGAAGGTGCGAGTGTAAACTGTCATGTCAGAAAATGACAGCTGCTGATTTGGTGCTGCTGCTTTGCAGTTATCCCGCGAAAGCACATTACAGGGCTGGGCTTAAACACTTCTCATGAGATTTAGTGAACTTGGTGATAAGAGGCACTGTGTGTGAAGAATGGTGATACGAGTTAGCTTGGGCAGGTGCCGATGACGGCAAAAGTTTGCACACCCAGGGGTTTTGAATCGGAAAAAAAAAAAGGTTTCGTCAGGATGGAGAACAGTTACAGCTTTACCTCAGAGTGTTACGAAGCACTGACACTGGAGACTCCTTCCATCAATGTCAGATGCGCACCTCAAAAGAAAACGTCACCACACGTCCGTTGAATATGTAACGTCGTACGAGTTGTTGCTACGGAAACGATAACCTATTTACACAAACAGCTGTGCTGTTCTCGGAGGTGCTGAGACGTGACAGAACATGAAATCAACACCTTGTGTATGAATATTTACACCGAGTGTCATCGCCGTTACATTTCCAGTCTAAACACGTCACTGTATTTATTCTCCACTTCATCTGAGGAAGAAACACACAGACTTCCGGTCTTTGATTCTGCCCAAGTGCCTTAAGTGTGTATTTTATGACCTGATTTTGTGCATTACGAGCGCTTCTGAGAGTGTTCGACGCGAGCGCCGCCTTTAAACAACACCTTTAGAGCAACTGAAGCGGAATTGAACAAATAGTCTGAAAAGGGACGATATATAACAGAGTATTTTTAATAGGAAAGCGAAGGTAAAACGGGCCACCCTGAGGTGTTTAAAGCGAACAGATCCGGTCGGTATAGAGCAGGAAAATAAAGACCGAGTCCCAGTGCTAAGTTGCAATCGCTCATTAACAGACCTCACTATTATCCAGCAATGGGAGGCGAACCTATTAAATCTATATACATCGCTCGCTTTGGCGGACCTCAGGCTTTTTGGGTTGGTGGGAAAAACAACCGCATGCAGTCACAGCGCTTTCTTTCACTAACAGACGCTTATTCTCTCTCTCTCTCTTTCTTTCTCACACACACCTCATCATTCACAGCAGCATGAGACATATATACAGTATAAATCTGCACTAGTTTATATTCAGTTTGTGTCGGTGCCTTGCTGTGTGAGCCATACATTCAATCATCCGACAGCGCGAGGACAAATTGAGCTCGTTAGATGATGTAATTTATCTTTATCTTCCACCCCAGTGCTGCTGAACTCTCCATTCTGATTGGTCGCAAGGTGTTGATTCGTTTCGATAAAGGAAGATCTGCCAATCATCTGATAAAATCGTATCAAAGACTCGAAAAATAATAATTAAACATTTAAATAAAACATTTCAATTTAAAAAAAAAATCAGTTTAATCAATTATAAACGCTACTGCTACGACTACAATAGCATCCCAGATTAGCTCTCTTCGTTCCTTGCTGTTTGTAAATAAACACAACTCGTAAACGTACTCAGATTAAAAAAGTTAAACTAGAGCACGCACGGCTACACGAGCATTTCCGAGCGGTCCAAACGTCCATCACTGGCATCCGCGTGCTGTTTTAACGCCTCTTTAACGAGCAGACAGCGCCGAGATTGATTCGGTCTAATCACGGCGCTCGGACTGAATTATAGATGAAGAGCCTGACCTCTTCAACAAAGGATCAATTATTGATAGCCGTGTGTGAACTAACCCAGGCGTGGAAACGGCCGCTCTTATCAGTAATGGTCCCGTTCGAGATTGAATTTGCGACTAAACATTAATCCCGGATTAGAGTCTCACATGAAATTCAACGCTGAATTATTCATACGCTGCCTGGTCACATGACTGACACCACATCATCACTTTAGCTCTTTATTACGACAATAAATCGACGTGTTAATAAGCGCTAAGTTCAGACGAGACGTTCCAGCTTTTCATTTGGGTGGAATGAAAAAGTGCAGCCAGTGGATTCGTTTCAACAGGAGATATGTGAAATAAATCCCAGCATTTCCTTTACGGAAAAAAAAAAGAAAAAGATCAGAATGGCAAATGAAAAACAAAAAAAATCTTCGTCCACACTGATATCCCCGAGTTCAGATAGCTGATGAGTAGCTTCGGGACAGGAATGTGAAAAATGCACACGACCCTGATTGGTCTGACTGGTTAATCCACTCGCCAACAAAATGTGCCGAAAAACTGAGAGATGGGTTTATTCAGGCTTGAAGTCTGGCAGCAGTTACAGTGGTGCTTGAAAGTTTGTGCACCCTTTAGAATTTTCTACATTTCTGCATAAATATGACATCAGATTTTCACACAAGTCCTAAAAGAGAACCCAGTTAAACAAATGAGACAAAAATATTAGACTCGGTCGTTTATTTATTGAGGAAAATGATCCCGATATCTTCCACGATACTTTCTAAAGGCAAGAAAATCGACGATAGCGCTACTGTATTTATATGATATCGTGCTCCCTCTTTTCCTTCATTTATCGCAGTGCTGTGTGTTGCTGAAACAGAAGTCAAAATAAGAATAATAGAAGTTGTAATGGGAATCTATTTTAGCGAAGGCTCGCTGCTCCGGCATCATTCCATTCGTTTCATGCCCACTTTGCTGATTTTCCAGCCCAGGAAACAGTTTGAAGCGTGTGATTTTGGCTCAGATTGCCGAGCTCGCCTCCTCTTCACTCTGTCACCTGGGTAATTGGCGCTTATCCCTGCGTCTCCGGACCGCTCCTGCATTAAACTCAAGGGCATTCGCTGGCCGCTTTATCAGCACCTGAGCCTCAACTGGGGCGCCGGTAAATAAGAGATCATATCAGTGGCATTGAGGGCCGCTGTCCTAATCGATAAAGTGCGATCTGGGCCTGCGATTAAAAGGCCTCGCTCTAATCCAATCCCGGCTGTATTTGTCGTCCATTACGGTGCTGCTATAAAAGGATGACGCTATCGGAGGCTATGAGTTTAGCCTCCATATAAAGTCTCTCGTTTTGAAGCTTTTCATCGCTTTTTTTCACCATCTGGGGGTCAAACTGTTGTATTCAAGAACAAAAGTAATCACAAGAACAGTACAGAGTAGTCATCTGGAAAGAATGAATACAAACACAATCACATCTTCATCCAAATATATGTCGCATTTCCAGTTCGCGTAGTGGCATCGTCTTGGACTGCCGATTGCTTCATTTAGCGTTATGCTAATTTGAGTCTCTCTTGTTTAATCCCATTGTTCCACATGTGCAGACTTGGGGAGGGGAAGATACCCATTATGCATGGATTTTGATGAGAAAACAACACACTAACGAGTTGGTGGCAAACTTTCTCAAACAACTGACGATGATTATATGGAAGATTTTCCACCAAAAAAAAGGAAACGGCGCCTTTTCATTCGGTTCCACTTTTGTGACGTTGACGATTTTGTACGGACTCTTTTTTTTATTCGTAAAAAGCCGTTCCTCACGTGCTCAGACGTGCAATCTGGAAAATAAAGAGAACGAGCCCTTTTGACTTGCTCGTTATCAGACCCACAATCTCACAGCGTGGCGAAAACAAAAATAATGAACTTCCACAAGCAATTAAGAGCGCCTTCCTGCCGAAGGAGGCTCGGTGAATGTCAGGCAGCTTTCCTCTCTTGGCTAATCACGGCACATTTCAAGCAGGCTGTTGGATTAGTTTGTGTTTTATTGTGGAAATCCCTGCAGGAGCCTCGGCGCTCGCTCATCAGAACGCCCGGCGCTCGTTTCCCTGACACGGCCCCTGATTGGGTCGGACGTGATCACCTTTTGTGCACAAAATCACGGTAACTCCCAGACTGAGCTGGGGATCGTTTGGTTTGGTTTGGATTGGATTTTGTTTGCAGCACACCCACCTGACAAGTCAGAAAGGATGAACGCATGCAAAATCACAGTGAACGAGGAGAAAGTGAAGACACCTGCTGAAACACTATGACGTAGATACGTCCAGAGAAACCGTGACGACTGAAAGAGACGCCCACCTGACAGAAGAACAGACTCATCACCACCTCTGCAGCTCGAACGAGACTTTAGTTCTCGCAGTGCGATCTGATAAGCGAAAACCGCTGGCTGAAATAATCTGATAAGCCACAAAGAGCAGCCGCTTTGTTATTTTGGTCGCTGCATGCGAGCAGAACGATTTAATGAAGTACAAATACAAGCGACGGCTCATGACTAAGTCGATTTGGATTTTGTTCAAAATAAATAAACAGACCTTGTTGGAAGTAAATGTTAACACTGAGAAACACGCTAACCGCTCGCGTCTATAATACTCGCTCATGTAGCGCCTCAATCCTGTTTCTGATTGGCTGGAGATGGGGAAACAGCAGTGGGGCAACCAAGTGTGTGAAGGTTTATGGAAGGAGTCTCCGGCGCCGCCGATCCCTGTTTCCGTAGCCCTCGGCCTCTCGCCTATTACATAGCAAGGGTTACAGCGAGGGGCGTGTCCTCTGGTAGCCACGAGAAATTTGATTCCCCCACTCGCATCTGTATTGCAGCGTGCCTTGCCAGAAGGTACCATTTTTATGATGGTCTTTGGTATGACCTGACCATGAGTAGAACTCGCGATCGAGAGGTGGACACGCTAACCACTAGGCCAACTCACGGTCATACTGGAACAGGACAAGCTGCCAATTTTGTCTTTATAACTTTTGGTTGAAGGAGTGTATATGTTTATAACTTAACCCTTTTGCTTTTGTGGCTGTTCGACAGCATTAATACGTAACGCAACGGATAAAAAGTTTGACATGCACCTCTTAAATAAATAAATAACCCTATCGTTGACCATTTGCTGTGGTGTATTTGGAAAAAAAAAATTATAATAATGTTATGGTAACATGACTAATTTTCACCGACCTTTGTGCCCGGTCATGTGTTTTCCCTGAATTATTAAACATTTGTTCCAACCATGGTCTGTAAAGTGAGGTTTTATATATATTTTTTTATATAAGTTTATAATTTGATATATATATATATCAAATTATAAACTTCTCTTCCATGTCTGTTTTTCTTCCAAGAGATGCATTCCAAATGAAAATTACCACTGAAAAAATACGAAATGCAGGTAGGTGTAACTTGTACGCATGTAATGATAAATCACGATACAAATTTATTACAAATAGAACTGATGAGATTTTAAAAAAAAAAATGTAACGAATGCGTACTCTTAGTTTTTCCTTGCTGTAATTGCGCTGTTTAGATGACGTACAGAACTGGGAATACATGTGACTTCACCGTCGGAGGAAGTAGCACAGCTCTAATGCTGCAAAACCACAAAGAAACACTGAATATGTGAAAGAGCTGTTGTGTGGCTGACTTTACAAATAGGTAAGATAACAGAGCCTTTTTTTACAGGCTGCTGAAATATAAAGAAAAGAGAAGCAAATGGAGAGAGGATAGCGGTTCGTAAAAGTTTATGAAGAAAAGGCCTATTTGTTAACAACTTTTTCATTTTTAAAAAAATGAATGTTTTACTTAGCAGGCTATTATATTTTACTCCAACCTTTACATATGTGGGTAAATAATTATTGTTGGTTATTAAGAAAATGAAACAACAGGTTTTTTTTAATATAGCAAAAGGAATATTTAAGTTGATAAAGAATAGAAAAATAAATGTTGTATTTTTGATAATTGGCAATTTTCTTCATTTAACTGTTTTACAAAAATATTGTCAGAGAATCCAATATCAAGTCGAATCAAGTCGAATTGTGAATTAGGCGAATAGTTACATGCCTCGTAACTTATGATACATCATTGTCCTGTGCTCATAATGACTATTATTCTATCCACATTCACTGGATATGAGCAATCATGCGCTCTGATTGGCTACTCTACTACAAGGATATCAGCTCATATACCGTGAGTAGAGAAAAACAAAATGGCAGAGCGTGTTGCTGAACCAACCGAGGACGAAATAAAAACTACTGGAAAACAAAACCCCAAACATACAAAAAAAAAGCAATAAAATATGGAATAAAAGTATTTGATGGTAAGAATGTATATATATATATTTTTTTCAAGAATTATTATTATCGCATTTTTCACAAATTGCTCTTGTCACTTCGCCGGTTTGTTTACATTCTCAGTAGAAATTATTTTGTTGGACATTTTGTATGAAGTTTTTATTGATTGAATTTGCAAAAAATAAAACTAAAAATGCTCTATTTCTCAAAATCCAGTGAATGTGGGTAGAATAAAACAGTTATTCCACTCAATCTCATTGTAAATGGATTATAGCCAACACGGTGCTACGCGGCTCGGCAGGAAATCCTGCCTAGTGAGTGCAACTGCCAGATAGAGCAAGGTTATTTTAACGTGTCATTTTTTTCTGAACAGATAACTAAATCATTCTAGCTAGCGCTTAGCTATCTTAGCCTTCGAATGCATGGGCTCGACTCGACGGTAGCGAGTATGGAGTTCTACACTGAATGTTTTGATCCTAGAGAGAAAGAAACAAGAACACAAAAGCAGGAACAGAGGAAAGATATACATATCTGCCTTTTATCTCTTTCACGGATCTATTCGCGAACGTCAATTATAAATTACGTCCCTGTGACTCAAAAATCTCCGAGGTTTGTGCAGAGTCACGATGTTTCCTTGGTGGCGTCGCCATCTTGGTGTGACGTAGCTCCATAGTTATGCTAATAAGTTAAAGCGCTTCCCTTGTGTTTGGCTGTTACTGCTGTTTCCGTAGAGCCGTACTGTTTACCTTAAGAGGGAGAAAAACGGTCGCAAACTGGAGGAAATCATCAAAATCATCACATCTCGTCCGCATGATATTGTTCTTGCAGTGCATCGGAAAATAACGCACGATTAAAAAAAAATCGAATTTTCGATGACTTTGCAGTTTGCATTTTGTAATTAAATAAAATTTTAAATAAAAAAATATATATTTTTTTCAATGGTACAATTTTAATTGTGAAATTGCCAAGTAATGGTGTTAGCGGTGTGAATTAATGACGACAAAAAGACCAGAATCAATTGGGAATAAATTCTTCGTTCAAGTGTTTCATCTTCAACGTGACGCAGGAGTCTCTACACCTGAGATTTACTGAAACGAAATAAAGGACACTGTTGAGAATTCACAGTAGAATTAATTAACACGTCTATTTTTTATTCCCCTGTATTTGATTTGCAAGTTTATTTACAACTCGTCCGTCCATCACCTATTAGGATCCTGAACCACGATGGCAGTGAGACTAAATTTCTATTGTGATGGAAGCCTTGGCAGTAAAGTCATTACCATAAAACTTTGCATAATAGTGACTGAAGCCATAAACTCTCTCTTTCACATACATCATTCATGGGCTGCAAAGACAGAAAAGGTTCGGGAGCTCAGAGCTCTGGAAATGTAATCACTGAAACTGGCAGGCCTCCACGTCACCGTGGCTTGATATAGCGGTGAAACATTTTACTTGTGAAATTAATTTCTTCGGCAAAGAACAATGTGAGCGGCTTGAACATTAATAGAAGCGTTTTAAATTGAATCAATGCACGGGGTAATATTTCATATCTTCAGACGCTCTCGTTTTCTTTAGAAGAGAAGGATAAGGATAAGGATTGAATCCAATTAGCCCTTCTATGTTTCAAAAAGGCTGCAGCGGGGAATAGACTCTTAATTGGCCGGAAGGCAATTAGCAGAATTAATCCCGATAGAATTCAGAGAATACAGCCAGATTTAAAGAATATTCCCTTGACGGATTTATTAAATTTTTTTTTCTGTAATAAATATAGTGCACTTTATTTTTTCTTAGTTCATTGAGGCTTTGTTTATTGTATGCGATTAACATGAACATCCCTGATCTAGTATATTCACTGACTCTTATCACAATAGGATTTAAAAAAATAATAATAATAAAACAAAAAGGTGAAGAATCACTGATGCAAATATGCAAAGGCATGATAAAAGACAGATCGAACACGGAATAAAGTTTGTGAGCATTAATAGAGGAACGGAAAGGTAGAAGGAAAGAGGAAACAGTGTGTGGGTGAGAACCGATCGAGATGCGAACGGAGGAGGAGGAGGAAGAGGAAGAGGAGGAGGAGACGGAGGAGGATGGAGATGGAGATGGAGGAGGTATCGCCATAAAGGCTGCAGTCATAGTGGCGTCCTTGTTTGAGCGAAAATCCAGACTGTCTCCTGGGGAACAAGGTTGCTCTCACTCCTCCATGCTCACTACTTTTGAAACGTCCTGCATATGGAAAATGGATGATAACAATCATGGATGAGCGAAAAGGGAATCCGAATCAGACTGGTAACGATAAGAGGACAATAAAGAAACAAAACGGCCAACACACACACACAGAAACACAAGTTTCTAACCAGCTAACCGTGGCAGATGATGGTGTGCTCAATTTAGTCTCTTTATTAGGATAAAGGAATGAACACTGAAGGACAGGAGTCCATAGAGACTCTCGCCACTAATGTCCCACATGAAATATAGACAATGTCAGTGCTGGATACAGATTAGACCGTGTCCTTCGCTCTCTGGGGGAATTAAAGGAGAGTTGACACCGGCCCGGCTGCCACGTGTATTAGTGTAACATACAGGTGCCAGGTGTGTCCTCCCTCGGCTATTAACCCCCCCGCAGCCTGGAGCCTCGGCTCACTTTGGGGTTATTCTTTCTCTCTGAGGCAAGGTGATGAACTCTGTCTCTATCAAGGTGGTCCGAGCTGAACAATTCAGGAAGAACAGGAGGACTTTTATTTTCCTTTGTAATCTCAATATACTAAGCAGTTACATGTTTTCCATCCATTTTTACACGTTAGACAATAAATGAGAACAAACTGCGGGGTGTTTTGAGTGAGGAAAAAGGATGAAGAAGGGATAATCCCAGAAAAGGAGTCATGATTATTGTATATTTAAAGTAGAACTGAAGTCATTTTTAAACTTGCTTTATTTCTTAATTAACGTGTTATTCAATTACATTTTCGGTTTGAGTAATCTTATATCGTGACTCATATTAGCAACTAATTGCAATTAAATATTATACTTATCGGTCTATTCGGTTTTTATCCGTGTTGAATTTAGTTCGTTTGGTCGACGGCAGGCGTCGCTTATCCGCGCGATCTTCACAAGACTTGCGCGAGACTTTGAAACGTGAAGTGTCAGCCAGGTGTCAGTGCCACCATTTTGAAAACTGTTTTCCAAACGAAGTATTG
>JANZLB010000017.1:4370386-4381824 GCA_026167865.1 Notarius quadriscutis
TGGTGATCAGTTCATCTTCTGCTCACTTAACTATTCACAGTAACAGACATTTTCAGTAAGGGTGCCCAAACTTTTGCATGCCACTGTAGTTTTAGTTAGCTTTACAGGTGCACAAGTAGTTTTATTTTTATTTTGCTCGAAGAAGTATTTTTTTTTTTTTTTTAGTTCGTGTCCAAAATCGCTCACTACTTGCTATATAGTGGACTGTATAGCGAGTTCGCCATTTTGTAGTGCTGTCCGAATGTATAATGAGAATTATTGCATCCTATATAGTGCACTCAAAGTATCCCACAATGCATCGTGAAAAGTAGTGTACAACTGATTGAGCATTAATCAAGCAATATATCCCATCATGCATTGCGGTCACACTGGGGGGGAAAAAAAAAAGGCGGATGACAGAGGAGCAACCAGTGCAGCAACATGTGTTTGAGGTGAACGGACGGAGGAAGAAACGCATTATAAACACACATTCAAGTACAATTAAAAATAGTAAGAGAATAGAAAATAAGCTAAACTAGAATAAGACAGATAAAATACAAGCATAAAAGTTAAAGGTCATAGGCAAGGGTCAGAGGTGAAACGTAGAATATCGACTTAATTGTCTAGAAGAATGACCCAAAAAGCAAATTCAATCTAACTGGTGTCTAATTTGCAGCCTAAAATTGAATAAAACGGTTAAAATATACTGTTTTTTGCCCAATTTCCGGAGGTTTGTTTACATCTCACTTATGCGCACTTTCACCACCAGGGGGCGTCGCCGTGACGTCATTTAAGCCAAACAGACCGAGAGCAGCTCTGTGTTTACCTGTGAACCGAGCACACGTGTACGGACTTTGGTGGTGCGAGGTTGTGTAAAATGTCTGAAAGCGAGAGCGATTTTGAAGCAGGAACTCTCCAAACTGAATACCGAGAGGTGAAACCGTACATGTATGAACCTACGGCCGTTGCGAAGCAATCTGTGAATGTGGCTCACTGGTTTGACTGCACGGCCTCGGAATCGGACAGCAACTCGGCCGACTCTGATCGCAGTGACCCCGGACCTCAACAAGACTCGCGCCCAAACGATTTGTCCTGCTAGTTACTTTCGTCGTAATACTAAATAAGAGCCCTTTTGAAGAATAATTAAAGCGCCCTCCCTAGTGGATATAGGGAACGATTACTGGACAGTGCGCCGGTAGGCCACATTAACCTGCCATCCGCGGCATTATACTATTTATAGACGACTCTAATCGAGGAAATATCCCTTTCTCATTTCCACAATGATTGTACAGGATCCCTCCGGATTCTTGACTTGTCAATTGCAAGCAAAAGTAAAAACGTTTACCTCCAATCTTCTCCTTTGTGCTTGAGCGTTGCTGCTCCGTTTTCTTCTTTGACTGCTTGATTTTGTTTCACGCGCACAACCCACTCTCTCTGCCTCGTCTCCAATTCTGGAAAAAAAAAAAACAACCCTCTGGCTTCTCACACACAATCCACACTCTCTGCCTCGTCTCCTCTTTCAGAAAAAGGTAAAAACTTCTTCCTGAACCAGTCCTGTTACAGTTCACTGCACAACAATAAGGCACGGTTTTTTCTTTGGAAATTCCCAAACGCACGTCTGCACTCAAGCCGAACGGCAACGTAAATAAACAACGTAGCTGTTTGGCTTAAATGACGTCACGCGCCGAGTGGTCACCAAAATGGCCGAACGGAAATTCGCCACAATCCACGCTAACTTATTTTAATTATTACTTCTTGGGTCCAGAAGAAAATTACAGAGGGTTTTTTCTAATACACAAAGTTTCAAATGTGCATAAAATTAAAGCCGTTGCCTATGAGCTTTAAGGTCCAAGTGTGCATGTTTGTAGTGAGCGCGAGAGTTTGTTTTATTCTGAGAAATGTGTGAGTGATGCATTTATAAACCGCATATTTGCTCAGGAACTTTGTTTACCATCGAGTTACTGCATTTTACTAGAAAACATCTTTGAGCTGTGTCGCTTAACAAATGTTTATTTGGGTTTTGTATTTTTATTTTTTTATTTAAAGATTGCCATTACTGTCGTCCAGAGTCCACATCACTGAGTGTGTTTAGTTTATTTTGATGCTGGAAGTTCAGTCCAGAACTCGAGGAAAATATTGTTTTTGTTCACATGGAATTGTGCGAAACCCTCAAAATTCTAACGTTAACGCTGCTTTATTTATTTTAAACGCAGTGGGGGAGTAAAATACCTACAGAGAGAATTTTTGCCGTGTCTAGCCTTATCCGTGCTGACCTGGCTGCGTAGATTTGCATAAAGCAAGCAGGTTTGTCCACGCCCACTCGGCAAAAACGTGAAAAATATCCCTTGGAGGTACATTTTAGAACAGCTTTTAAAAAAATGAGATTAATTTGTGATTAAATAGTTTACTTGATTGACAGGCCTGATATTTCATTTGATGAGCTGAAATAGAGTGATGGACGGACGAACAAACAAACACAAAAACCTATCAGTTGAGTGAAGAAATCACAAAAAACAAACGAACAAAAAGATCCGAAGACGAGTACTACAGCTCGGTCTTTTGGCTCAGTTTAGCAGTTCACGTGAAAAATGCACGACGTGTTTTTGAATCGCCTCAACTTCAGGAAATGATTCCGAGTCGATTCAGTGTCTCACAAGTGCTCACTTGGAAGAGGGTCGAATGCACCTCGCTCAGACACTCCTGGTTGTTTTGGTTCTTTGCGTTCGCATTGAGGATTCGATGCAAATATACTGAGCGTAGTATCAAAGTTTTTGAAGTACGGTGGAACAATGCTTCTGTTTTGTGACGCGTTCCGAAAGCTGGTTTGGGCTCTCTGGAGAGAAGGGAAGTCACCTCCCCGTGTGTGTTAATCCTCAGTGCTGCTGTTGTGTTCTGCAGGAACGAGAGTTGATGACGCAAAGGCTCTAATCGCTGCCAGTCCTCTGAAGATCCTGGCCTGTGATGACCTGGATGAGGCGGCCAAGATGGTACACTCAAACACAAACCACAATCGTTTTTCTTTTCTTACTATTCTATGTACACCAGAGGGATCCTTGGCTGATGGACCGGATACTGATTCAGCAGATCATTATAGCTGATCAAAATGAGCTCTTGAAAAATACTGTAGGGTCATTCCATCTCAGTTCGCCAAATTTAACAAAAAAAAAAAAAAGTCTCACCTGACCGTTTGAGCTTCTGTAACTCATGTTCTGGGGATATCTTTTACATTTTTCTTTTACCTCCTAAAGATGAGAAGCACAGAGTGAAATTTAAGCCTTCTATCTTAAACCCAAGTTGTTACAAGTGTTAGAATTTAAGTTATTCCACAAAATCGAGTCGTACATGTCAAGGTTATTTGTATAGCGCTTTTAACAAGCGACATTGTCGCAAAGCAGCTTTACGGAATTTTAATGACTTGAAACATGAGCTAATTTTATCCTTAATCTATCCCCAATGAGCGTGACGGTGGCAAGGAAAAACTCCCTCAGACGACATGAGGAAGAAATCTCGAGAGGAACCAGACTCAAAGGGAACCCATCCTCATTTGGGTGAAAACCGACAACGTGATTTTTAACATGAAGTCAGTTTTGTTGATGTTCTAACTCTTCATTGATGGAAACTTGAGTGCAAAACTGTTCGACAACTGCAGTCCTAAAGTTTGTAAGAGTCCAGAGCGTCTTCCAAGTGTGACTTTCAACTGTCCATATGAGGCCGTCCTCCACAGGAGCGATGTGATGAGACTCCAACCAGATGTAGAGCGTCAGGATGGATCAGGCAGGTCTGAGGAGCAGAAGAGGTCAGTGTCTCGATCTCAGGATTGACATGTAACGCAGAGGAACAGACAAGGGGAGAGAGAGAAAACGCAGGTTGTTGGGTATGCCTAATGTCACCTGATAAGTAAGAACAGTATACGTGTGAGCAGGGACTCCGGCAAAACTAACTCTGACAACATCACTAAAAGGGGAGAGCCAGAAGGTAACACAGGCATGAGGGGCCCCGCGACATAAAGCAGTAGCCACTACACCGTCGTCAAACTCGAGTGGGGACTGACAGCATTCATACATCCCAGTTTACCAAAACACACTGTCTGAGGATCCTCCAGATCTCCTCCTTTACCTCATAAACACTAACAAAAGCGCTGAGACAAGGCTGTAAGAAAAGGCTCTACCCCCTGATGTAGCCTTCGCTATATGAGGTCCCAGCAGATTGCCTGCACCTTTTGATCGAAGTACATGAGCTGATAGCCAACGAGGCACGTAGCACCACCATGTACAATGAGATTGAGTGGAATAACTGTGTGTGTTGTTTTTTTTTTGTTTTTTTTCGCGGTCCAAATCCTGCGCTCTGATTGGCTGGCGAGCGGGTCCATATCCTACGATACAGACCCTGGTTACGGACGTCTGGTGACTCGCTCGTTCACAACAATAGTAGAATTTTTTTTTTTGGTCAACATTTTTTTAATAAGATTTAAAAGATTATCAAAAATCTTACATTTTTGCCAGCATTTCCCAGGAGAATAGCATTAATTTTATAGCATGGATAGCGATAACGACAGTATTCACAGCGAAAGCGAGTTTTACTACCCTGATGAAGAAGAAATAAAAGAAAACATTTGAGGAGAAAGCGAAAAACCTCTGTTGCTAACGCCGAGCAAAACCATGGCTGAATCCTGAATGACTCAATTTTGCATAAATAGGGGACTACATAGGTGGCAAAGTGGGTTTTTTTTTTTTCTCCCCCTGCCATGGAAGTGCACTTGTATACTGAGGAGGAAGCCATTTGCATTACAGCCATGAATGAGGATTCAAAATGTCGCCTCGGCTCGATTTTTTCCCTTTCAGGCGCTCTCGTTTTCTGTTAGAATTTGGTAAAGAAAAAAACTTATTATTTACCAGCTTAAGGTCGGTCCGTATGTTGAAATACCATGACCTCAGCCTTGAATATTGACCTCGACCCAGAGGGCCTCGCTCAGTACTTTCAAGACCTTGGTCACGGTATTTCACCATACGGACCTCCCAGCTGGTAAATAACATATGTATTCTCTTCACATTCACATGCTCTGATTGGCTACTCTACTACCAGGATATCAGCTCATATACCGTCAGTAGAGAAAAACAAAAATGGTGGAGCATGTTGCTGAAGCAACCGAGAACGAAAAAAAAACTCGACTCGAAAACAAAACCTCAAGAAATACAAAAAGCAACAAAATATGAAATAACAATTATTGATGGTAAGGACGTATCTTTTTTTTCCCAAGAATTATCATTATTATAGCATTTTTCACAAATTGCTCCTGTCATTTCACCGGTTTGTTTACATTCTAAGTGGAAATTATTTTGACGGACGTTTTGTATAAAGCTTTTATTTATTTAATTTGGAAAAAAAAAAAAAAAAGTTGCCAGGCAAAACAAACCTCCCCCGCCAGCACTTATTTTATACCTATATGTCGATAATGGTAATATTTCTCAATAATCAGCGGTCAGGTTAAAGTCCTATGAAAACCCATGACCTTGAGTTTGACATTTCAAAGGTCATGGTGCCAAATGAAAGCCCATATGGCACTTCCTACAAGTTGATGAGGCTAAATATCTGTCCACCATCAACCGTTTAAGTTACAGCCCTTTGAAAATCCATGACCTTGAGTTTGACCTTTCAGGGTCACTTAAGGTCAAAGATCATGGTGCCAAATAAAAGGCGATATGGGAGTTCCTATATGCTCATAACAGTAAACATCTGTCTATCGGCAATCATTTTTGAATTATAATGGAAAATGTGTTATTTTGACTGAAAGGTTGACCTTTCCGGTGACCTTCACCTTGACCCGATTGCCCCAAAAATTTAATCAGGTGATCTACGGACCATTGCCCACCTACCCTGAAAATTTGAAGTCAATCGGTGCAACCGTCTAGACGCTCGATTGTTAACAGACAGACATACAAACCAACCGCATTGATTACAATACCTCGCCCCGCATACTCCGTCGTGGACGAGGTCATAATTAAAACGTGTTTTTGTCAAAAATAACTGATTTTTTATTTTTTTTTTTCTTCACTGCATGCTTTTCATTCAATATTTTCTCAAAAAGGATGAGCAAATGGTTTGTGTGTGCTGCGTCTCGACCTGCAATATGCTAAAATCGCATTCCAATGGCATTTTCATCGCAATACTATGCAAATCTTGGCATTTTATTCAACAAATCGCGTCAGGCGTGATGACACCAGATTGTACGTGGAAGGAAAATAAAGAGAAGTAAATTATTTCCTTGCACTGAAAGGCCAAGCGCTGAAACGGACCAAAGAGTCGCACTGTCTTGATTGAATTTGGTGTAAAGGTCAAAATGTGAAGCAGAACTCTTAATTATTTCTTGCCCTGCAGAAGTATTGACCCTCTTTTGATTCATTACGTATTATTTATATCGGAGCATAACACTACAAAATGCGGGGAAAGTTCAAAGGGGTGATGTACAGTATGATGTATTCATGTATGGAGTGAATGGCTTTATTTACAACAACAAAAATCTTTACACTGTACCAAACAGCAGTTACGTTACACATTTAACACAATTCATGGCTATTTTAAACGAATCGATCGTATTCCTACAGAACCAGATACGGCCTGTATTTAACGCGTGCCGATATGTCGCTGTTGCGTGTATTCAGTAGAACGTGCACCAGTTGCTGCCGTCGCTGGGCATCAGTCCTCCGGTTATGAGAAGGATGAGATCCACAAACCACCAGATTCCCAGGCCTCCGAGAGTGAGGAGTTTCCCGACGGCGGTGCCCGTGTGGCCCAGGCAGAAGCGGTCCACGCCGAAGCAGCCCAAGAAGAACGAGTACAGGAGCGTCGTGATGAAGTAGTGACCAGTGTATCTGTGGACGCGTCACAAATGCACATGAATACAGCACAGTAGCAAACTTCAACCCTGATCCAGGACCAGCTATTATAGTAAACACTAATCAGCCTTGAATACGCTCACGTTTGGAACGTACAGTACTTTGAGAAATTATATCTCAAGAGCGCAGTAGGAAGTGAACTGCATTTCAGCATTTAAACACTAACAGTGAGTCATGATGGTCATGTCATGTCATGTGACCTCCCGCCAACATCATCCTTCTTGAGATCCGCGCGAAGTGAGGTGTGTATCGGTGTGGCGTGTTCAATAAACACTATTTATACACTGATCCACTGGATATCTACAGTGCTTAGTTGCTTTGGACTTGATGGAAAACTTGGAGGAGAGCGCTTTTGGCTGCGCTTCCTGACCTCATCAGCATCGCAGCGCAAATTGTACATGGAAGGAAAAAGACAAGCGGGCTGTATAATTAAACCCCTAGGACATGAAATATGTAGCTATTACCTTAAAAAGAAGTGCGAAGATGGACTTGGGTTTCAAAAACACCCTTCGTGATGGTGGGTTCGATCCTAATCCTGTACTAGACTTCCCTCTAGTGGCACCTCGTGCACACGGTCACGGAGCCATCTGTGGGGGCTTTTGCACTGCGTTCTATATAAACGGTGCAAAAAACATGACACAGAGAAACCTCGAGGCCGAACGTTTTGCTCGAGCGGTTGTGACAAACACACCTCCGAATCACAGGTTTATATTCATGTGTTTCTATAGTAACGCAGGAGGATATAATCTGGTGCTGTTATTTTCTCATTTAATATCTATTAAAAATAAAAATTAGAATAAATTCAGATAATCTATGATTTCAAACGTATTTTTAAGATTGCGTACAAAACGGATCACAATTTATGCTGCTTCCGGTCAGAGCTTGCAATTTTGAAAAAAAACAAGATCAACTCTGAGCGACTGCTCGCTTATATCAGAACGCAAGCGATCGAAGGAACAGGACACTTATTACGAATGTTGACTTCAACAAATCATAAACCCTGAAACAAGGAAGTAAAGAGCAGCGTCTCTCCACAGGGATTTCAAATAGCATCCTGTAAACTGTCATTTTGAAATAGCGTCAAAATCCACCCTGTATGTTTCGTAAATACGTCGTCGGTAAACAGGAAGTTTGGGACCAAGTGGCTATGATTTGTGGCTGCTGAGAAAAAGGCTGTTTCGGATAGACGGAGATAAACCAGTATTTCACCCCTCGTAGCGGGGATAGAAAAAATGATCTAACAGTTATTCCACGAAATCGAGTCGTACATGAGCTGACAGCCGACGAGGCGCGTAGCACCGAGTTGGCTATAAGCCATACACGACTATCCATATTCACTGGATTTTGAGAAACGGGGCATTTTTATTTTTATTTTCAGCAAATTCGATAAATAAAAACTTGATACAAAACACCCGACAAAATAATTTCTGCTTAGAATGTGAACAAACCGGCGAAATGACAGGAGCAATTTGTGAAAAATGCGCTAACGATAATAATAATTCTTGAAAAAAAAAATTCTTACCATCAAATCCATACTTTGTTGCTTTTTTTCTTTTTGTAGTTTTTCAGGTTAAGTAGAGGTTTTACTTCATCCTCGGTTGGTCCAGCGACACGCTCCGCCATTTTGTTTTTCTTCTTATTGAGGTTTTTTTTTTTGCCAGCTGGCAAACCAACTTAAAGCTGCATTACCGCCACTGACTCGGCTGAAGTGTGGAGCAGAAGATACTGGGGGTGAGGGATTATATTATTTTAGCCGTTTCGGTTTCTTTTAAATCCTTGATAAAGCCGCCATTTTGTTTTTTCTCTACTCACGGTATAGGAGCTGATATCCTAGTAGTAACCAATCGGAGCATGCGACTGATCATATCCAGTGAATGTGGACAGAATAAATATATATATAAATATTTATCACGGTACCAGTGACATCTCAGGACAGTATAAGCCAGGAAACGATCATGATACTGATGAGATGGAATGAGTCTCCGGTGTCAGTGCTTTGTCACAGTGAGTTCTGGTTTCTCAGTAACACGACAAGCTGCATTTTTTCTGACTTATTAATGTAAGCGGAGGGGGGGGGAAAAAAAAATGTCGTTAATTAATAAGAACATGGCGATCTGATGTGGTACCGTCTAAGAGAAATAAAACGCGTTGAGACGTGCCACTTTTGGAAAACAGTCCGCTTTGAGGTGAAAAGCTCTTGACGCTTTCTTCGTGTTGAAAGAACGCAAAAGAACCTGTTCTCTTACTTGATGCACGGTTCTTCCCCTCGGGAGAATTCTCGAACCCCGGCACACTCGATGCCGTCCAGCGCTGTGCACATGACTTTAGTGTGAGTCACGTTGTGCACCTGACCTTGATTTCCAATCTGTAAAATTAAACAAACAGACTTGTGGTAAAATTATTAACCTTCAGCACCATTTCAAGCAAAAAAAAAAAAAAAAAAATCTTCATATCACAGCTCAGGCAGAGTTAAATCTCATCTCCATGACACGGTGAAGATAATAAATGCACAGGGACTAAACCAATCAGAACGTGTTCCTTTTACTGTACTTCTGAAAGGCCATGTCCCGGGTCCTCATCTGAAAATCCCCTTGTACGCGTGTAGAATTGTTAACAAGCGCTTTCCCTACTTCATCAAGCTGTTAATAATCTCCGCACTTTCCCACTAATGAGTCGATTCTTCTGAATAAATCCATTTAAGCCGACTGAACCATCCAAGAATTGATTGGTTCGCTTCACTACTCGGGGCTTGTGGAAGAAATAACGCGTGGGAACCATACAGAAGGCGCTGCTTCAAATTCAAACCGGATTCACAGAAACTAAACCTCGAATCGGTCACGCCGATTCTCCCGGAACTTTCTGCTGATGAGCTCTTTGGCTACTTGCCTTTTCACAGCCGTGTCCCAGCTCATCTGTGGCTGTCCTGTTTCCGTCGTGATCGACAGGATCTCGGCAGTATATAAACTCCTCAGGACTGAAAAAAAAAAAGAAAGATCAGGTCATGACACGGCACGTATACATCCATCAGCCAGAACATTATGAACACTGACAGGCCATGTCAATAACATTGATTATTTCATTACAGTGGCACCTGTCCAGGGGTGGGATATATTCGGCAGCAAGAGAACAGTCGGTTCTTGAAGTTGATGTGTTGGAAGCGGGAAAAATGGGCAAGTGTGAGGATCTGAGTGACTTTGACAAATTGCGATGGTGAGATGACTGGGTCTGAGCATCTCCAAAATGGCACATCTTGTGGGGTGTTCCTGGTATGCAGTGGTTAATACTGAACAAAAGTGGTCCAAGGATCCAAAGGACAACCGGTGAACCAGCGACAGGCATGAAGGATAGCCCAGATGGTCCAATCCCACAGAAGAGCTCCTGTAGCACAAACTGCTGAAAAAGTGAACGCTGACACCTTTTCAGCATTCACTTTTTCAGCAGTTTGTGCTATAGGAGCTCTTCTGTAGGACTGAACCATATGACCTAGCCTTCGGGCCCCATGTGAATCAATCAATCAATGAGCCTTCGGCATCCGTGACCCTGTCGCCGGTTCGCTGGTTGTCCTTTGGATCCTTGGACTACTTTTGTTCAGTACTAACCACTGCACACCAGGAACACCCCACAAGATGTGCCATTTTGCAGGTGGTCAGACCCAGTCATCTCACCAGCGCAATTTGTCAAAGTCGCTCAGATCCTTACGCTTGCCCATTTTTCCTGCTTCCAACACATCAACTTCAAGAACTGTCTGTTCTCTTGCTGCCTAACATATCCTACCCCTTGACAGGTGCTACTGTAATGAGAATCAATATTACTCACGTCACCTGTCAGTGGTTTTAAAGTTATGGCTGATCGGTGTAGAATTCAAATAAAATGTTCAATGTTTCCCATCATATAAACTATGACGAGTTCTCTGGAAGCTAAACTGTAACTAATAGCCCTTGTTTGTAAAAAATGTTCACCGTTCCTAATGGTAAGACAAGATGAATAACGGAGATTTGTCCAATGTTCGTACTAGAAAGTGACAAAACAAGATCATCAGGTTTAACACAGTAAATTCACGAGCCAAACCAGCTGACTCAAGGGATTCCTCGGACTAATCGTACGACACGTGCGGTCCTATGTACATCAATAATGCTGTATGGAGCGAACCACAAGGTGAATTTCGTTTATCTTTATATCTGCTGATTATCTTCTGATACTACGAAGTTATAACAAGGTTTCTCTTGTTTCTGGTTGGTTCTGAAATTTATCAAGAAGTAGAACGGGTAATCGAACTTACAACATGAAGACACTCGTTCTTGTGTACCTTTGATAACACAAGATCAACTGTTCGTATCACGAGATCACAATTTGCCATTCTAGTGATTGTAATGCGTATGCGCAGTGCTCTGTTGTTGCACCAGGGCTCAACATTAAGGACTGCCTGACTGCCCGGGGCAAGTGAAACATGCATTCGGGTAAGTGGGACATGTCCCCGACACGCCCGACCGGGCAAGTTGGAATGAGCATATATTACGAACTAGCACCACAAAAATTAGGCTTTTTGATCTTTTATTTCAGTTCCTA
>JANZLB010000017.1:5740421-5753752 GCA_026167865.1 Notarius quadriscutis
TCTGTGATTTTTAAATTGTTCATTTTTGGATTACGCTTCATTTTTGTGGCTACTGCCTCATAGAGTAAATATATATATATGCTATAATTACTGTATGGACATGGTATCAGAAAACAAGTTTATTTATAAGCAGTAGCCACACGTACCCATAGGATACCTATTTTCTTTTATTAATTTTGCATCATACATCATAAATGACAATAAAAATGCAAACACGACAACAACTGACTAACTTCACTAACTAAATGTTGCAGCTCTAATATGTGTTTATAAATATCCCCACACAAATCATGCTTCCATAATAAACAGCTCGACAAATAACGTTTTGGGTTACTAAGCTGCAACTGATCAAATAAATAGCTACAATTAATCAATTAAAATTGCTGCCGAGAGAAAGCCAGATGAACACATTTGCATATTTGCGTTTTGTGATCTTGCTTATCTGAGCTCCCAGCAGAATGTACACACCAACTGCATGCTCCCTCAGGAGAGGAAAAGCCTTTTAATGTTGATTACCAGAGGACTACAAAATGCTGCTTACAAAGGTGATCTAATTTCAGGGAGCATGTGTGTAAGTCTATGTAGATTGGTTCAGCTCCATGTACTAAGGAGAGAAAATTGTTTAGAATAGTTGTAAAGAATCTCAGGATCACTAAATGAATTCCATTCTGTGACTACTACATGAGGGTGTGTGGCAGACATTGTTTTTCTGGACATTTGCAAGAGTGAAAGGCCAGGAAAGAATAATAGCATTGCGTCTATTCATTAGAAAGCGACAGTATGGTTTATGTCTGTGACCTAAAGACTATTTACTTTTATTTGCAGATAAACATCAATAAATACACCATCATTTAACAACTGTCTCAATTAATATGCAGTCACAGAGAGAACAATATTCGATAATGGTTATGAATGATAGAATAGGAAAGCTGTTGATGCATTGTTTTTGCTCCAATGTGCTCCGCGTGGCTGATTGATACAGCTGTACTGTGGGGAGATGTAAATTAGTTGCTGCAGCTTCTGTCTTATTTTTGCCAGCAGTCATTAAAGCGCCAAGATGTTTCAGGTGTAATTCGTATGCAAGAAGAAAAATGGAACATCTTAAATTAGTGCAAGAACAAAGAGTAAACACAGCGATCAATAACGGTTCAATAAGGAATCATTAAAACCAATACGACAAAAGTCAGGAGAAGAGATGAGTGTGGGGTCAATGCTGTACTCAGGATACATTGCAACCGACTGGTCTGTGTGTGTGTGTGTGTGTGTGAGTACTGCATTTTTACATCCAGTAGCCTGGCCCCTCATCAGCCCATCTTAGACGATGTGTCTGTTGCTCCCCATCTACTACTCAGAAGCCTATTTTTATATTCACATTCATTAGACTTGAGTGTCATTCATAACAGCTCTTCTTAAATGCAGCCCCACTGTTTTGAGCTTGTGACAGCAATCCTCATCCCACAAATTAATAACGCACGCAATCACTGAAAAAGGTAGCGTCTGTCAAGCAACAATGGCTTTTGATTTCAGAGCATACCATAAGCTTTCACTCCTTAATAACAGCACAAACCGTGTATAACTCAATATTAAAATGCTGTTTTAGTACCTCTGAAATGAGAAATCGTTAATTTGAGTGGGAATTAATTAGCTCCTTTTTTAAATCTCTTTGACCAAGCACGTTACTCTGCCACAAAACATCTCTACGACAGACTCTTAATTGCGTAAAATAGTGCAGGGTGTGAATGCTGGCTGCTAACGAGCCATTAGCTAATAGGCATACATGTGCATGTGTGCAAAAATAAGGCCAAATCACATGGGTGTGCTTATTATCCATTGTGCCAGGAAAATGTCTGAGGTTTGAGGTAAAAATCAAAGAGGCTAATTCAGGTCATGAGCCAGTTTTTCACTGACAAAACTACAGTTAGAACTGCTTCGCTAAATCATGATAAACTTTTAACTTGCATCTTCTGTACAAGTTGCAACTGGAGAGCCCGTCCACTGCTGTCCTCTAAATTCATTACTAATGAATACAATCACTTTTGGGAAGCACACATCAAATAAAAGGAGTTGGAATGGAGAGATAGTACTGTCTCTGCTCCTCCATTAAGAATGAAGTCTTAATGAAGTGTTTTATGACCCAACCTCCTTTATGCCCCCACCCCCACCTCAGACTACATGGGCATCTTTTGTTCATCCTCAAGCTTTCTATTCTCTCCAGCCTGTGCACTAGGGCTCCATTAATAAACTAAGCTTTCAGAGGAAGGGACAGGCGCCAAAGCTCTCACAACACTGGCATGATTAAAGCTTTTAAAAACCACCACCCTCGTGTTTGCATAGGCAACGTAACAGTAGTGTGTGTGTGTGTGTGTGTGTGTGTGTGTGTGTGTGTATGTTCTGCCATGGCTTACCTCTGAATACAGTGATGTGTTCGTTGCGTGAAAGCCAACTGGACAAGAGGCCTTAATGAGGCTACTGGATCAATAGGCAGGTCAGGGGGAGCTGTCAGCTCGCTTCACAGGCTGCCCACATGCTGATAGCTTTCTCTTCGCTAATGAAATGCTAACAAGTTTCGGCATCCATTAGCGCCAGCATGATATGTCAACGCATATGTAACATGTCTGTGCTACGGTACGTAGGTCTGAGTGCACCAGCAAGATCTGCTTCCATTTTATTAATTATCAGAAACTAACCCAGTATTTTGTTTTTCATAAATGTATTACTTGAAATGAAGAGAAATTTGAAGCGTTTGTGCTGTTTGATAAATCTATGTTAAAAAAATATTACAATGTGTAACAAACAAAACATGACAGGGAGTGCTGTTATAGGAAAATAATCAACAATATGGTGCAGAGATGCCACTACGAACCTGGCATGTTTTTATTCCTCATATACCACAGCAATTTTCTAAGTATTACAATTGTTTGGGGTTCCAGAGTTGCGCGGTGGAAAAGGCAAGACAGTAAAATTGGCCATGCTCTCAGGATGGGAGGTGTGGCATAAATGTCTCTCCCCTGTCAATCAAAGCAACACTAGCCATTCACAGGTGTCTGTAAGCTGTTATATGCAGAACAGGGTAGGGTAGGTAGCAAATTTCTCTGAGCGTGATGCAAAATGAGCAGCTGTTTAAAAAGATGTGGAGGTTGGCTTCATGTGTCTCAGAGGAAGCATGTGTTTGCCCCACCCTCCCTGGTTCGAAGTTGTTGTGTAAAAGTTGGCTAGTGGGTGGGAGTTTACATCAGCAAATTGTTGGAGAAAATGAAGGGGGGGAATTATTACAATTATTTTTTAATGAATGACACATCATAGATTGGGGCAGCACAGTGGAGCAGTGGTTAGCACTGTTGCCTCACAGGAAGAGGGTTCTGGGTTCGAGCCCAGCAGCTGACGGTGGGCCTTTCTGTGTGGAGTTTGCATGTTCTCCCCGTGTCTGCATGGGTTTCCTCCGGGTGCTCCGGTTTCCCACACAGTTCAAAGACATGCAGGTTAGGTTAACTGGCTACTCTAAATTGTCCATAGGTATGAATGTGTGTGAATGGTTGAGAGGAGAAAACTTCTATAATAATCCAGTAGAAGGCAACAGGAAACCACTACTGTAATGTTCCCGAGAAGCTCTGATGGACGTCAGAGCCAGAGTGCCCTTGAGCAGAATGCAGAAGAAGATATCACATACTTCTATTATCACAAATTATAAGGTAAGCTATAAACAGTTGTTTATTCACATTCTCTAGATTTTAATAAATTAAAAAATGCAGCTTAACATATTACCAGGAAAAAATAAAGCGCAATGTACTTGGAATTCCCCTTGGCAGAAGCCTTAAAGGAACAGATTTACTTCTGAGGACTGACAATGGAGACTCCTTCCAAAAATGTTAAATAAGAGAAAGCTTCAGTATATCGACTATTACATGCATTTTAATTTGTTAAATAACAACTCATTTTTTTTAAATCCACTTACTATTAGGTTTGATTCTGTAGATCATTGTGGCAGCGAGGGCGTGGCCGAGTGTCAGTTTGTGAATGGTCAAGGAAGGTGAGTGACTAAATTGTTACACCTGTTGTCAATTGATGTGTGTGTCTGTGTTTCTTGCAGTGATGGTGGAACATAAGATACATACGTGCATTTGATCCTATATTTCATGTTAATTTGCACGCTATAAGCAACAAATTATTATAAGAGGAGTAGGAAAGCAGAGAAGGGGCGCTGGGACCAGAGCACGACTGTATGTGTGTGTGTGTGTGTGTGTGAGAGAGAGTCTCTTTGTGTGTATACACCTACGTGTCCTAGAGTGCTCAAATAAGAAGCTGAAAATGCATTAATAAACGTGTGTTCGAGCATTAGCTCCCGTCTGCCATGCTTCTGTACTCCACCCACATCAGGGAAACTATCACAGTGGTGCCGAAACCCAGGACTACAGAAGGGAGCCCGCCCATGGAGTCCTCACCGTTCAAGGACCTCACTCATGCCCTCGCTACCACTCAGCAGAACCAGCATCAAGTGCTGATCACCCTGTGGAAGGAGCAGGAACAACGCTTTGAGGCCTTGATGCTGGCCCAGCAAGAAGATTGCCAGGCGTTCCAGCACCTGCTCGCATTGGCAGGGTCCTCGACTGCCACCACAGCAGACCCTCCCCACCTCACACTAACAAAGATGGGTCCGCACAATGACCTGGAAGCCTTCCTTGCGCTCTTCAAGCAAGCAGCTGAAGTGTGGGGGTAGCCGGTCGAGCAGCGTGCAGCGTGCCTACTTCCACTGCTTACTGGCAAGGCGTAGTTCGCCGTGCTGTAGCTCCCTGCCGACAGCCGGCTCATATACACCAACTTAAAGTGATCCATTCTGCAGCGTATTGGCCGCTCCCCAGAACAACAGCATCAGCGTTTCCAGGTGCTGAAGTTGGAGGAGGTCGGCTGGCCGTTCATGTTTGGCCAACAGCTCTGGGACGCCTGCCGGCGGTGGCTGAGGGCAGATGACTGCGACGCCAAGGGAATTATTGATCTGGTGACACTGGAAGAGTTCATCGCGCGATTTCTGGAAGGAACAGCAGAGTGGGTCCAGTGTCATCACCCAACGTTGCTGGAACAAGCCATTGAACTGGCGGAGGACCACCTGGCGGCCGTTCTGATGGCAGGAGGATGTGTCGCTTCTTCTCCTCTTTTCTCTCTCTCTCCCTCTCCTTCTGCTTCCTGTCCCCGCCCTGTTCCTCCACCGTGGAGGCAGGAGCTGGCTCCCCCCCAGCCGTCCCAATGCACCCATGGTGTCCTCCCGTTTTCCCCTTCCATGTCTGTGTCTTCTCCCCCTCAAGTGGGTGACGCTCAAAACACCGGTGCAGATGGAGAGCCTGGGCCAGTTTGCTGGCACTGCGGGGAGCCGGGACATCTTTAAGGTCAGTGCTCCGCAATGGAGGTGGGAGCAGTGGTCCGGATCCCCGACGCGCCAGAGACCGCCCTCAATTGGGCCGGAGTATATCATATACTGGTAAGTGTACAAGGATACGTATCACGCCTTGATGGATTCCGGCTGTAACCAGACCTCAATCCACCAAAGCCTGGTGCAAGGCGAGGCATTGGGGAGAGCACAAGTGGTGAAGGTACTGTGTGTGCACAGGGATGTTCACAACTACCCATTAGTGTCAATCCACATTCTATTTCAGGGAGAGAAGCATAAAATAAAGGCCATGGTTAATCCTCATCTCACCTACTCACTAATTTTGGGGACTGATTGGCCAGGGTTTAAAGAACTGATGGAACACATAGTAAGAGGTGGGTCCTGCATTAATACATCATGGAAAGGTCCTGGTGTGGCATTGGCTGGGGAAGCTGTCACAGAGCCGTCTACGTCAGCACCACATCAGGGCTATATGAGGAGTGAGGAGCAGCCTGCCCCTCCTCCCTCTCTCAGGGATTCCCTTGAGGATTTCCTGTTAGAGCAGTGATGAGACGAGACTCTGTGTCATGCATTTAACCAAGTGAGAGTGATCGATGGTCAAACTCTCCAGCCAAGCGTGACACCAGCCTTCCCCTATTCATTATTATTAAGGATAGGTTGTACTGAGTGACGCAGGACAATCAAACCGGTAAACAAATAACCCAGTTGTTGATCCCAAAGAGCCGTAGGGAACTCGTATTCCATGTGGCTCACTTTAACCCCATGGCCGATACTTGGGGCAGGATAAAACACTTGCCCCAATAATGGTCCAGTTCTATTGGCCAGGAATTTGCAGGGATGTCCGTCGGTGGTGTGCAGCGTGCTGTGAATGCCAATTAGTAAATCCCGTGGCCACTCCAAAAGAGCTTTTGTGCCCTCTCCCTCTAAACCTTTTGAGAGAACTGGGATGGATCTTTTCGGGCCATTAGATTGGTCAGCACAAGGATATCGCTTTATTTTAGTTCTGGTGGACTATGCAACGCAATATCCAGAAGCAGTGCCTCTTCGCAATATCTCAGCACACAGTATTGCGGAAGTGCTCTTCTGTATTATCTCCCGAGTCGAGATTCCGAAAGAAATCCTGACAGACCAAGGCACCACATTTATGTCACGCACACTGTGCGAACTGTATGGGTTATTGGGAATTAAGTCTATCCGCACCAGTGTCTATCACCCACAATGGATGGCTTAGTGGAACGGTTTAATCAAACCCTCAAAAACGTCATTCGGAATCTGCAAGTAATACAGAATCTGTAAGTAATACGTAATCTGTAAGTGAGGATGCACGTAATTGAGATAAATGGCTCAAGCCCCTGTTATTTGCAGTTCGAGAGGTCCCGCAAGCCTCCACAGGTTTTTCACCGTTTGAGTTATATGGGTGGAAGCCACGTGGCATTTTGGACATGCTGCGAGAAAATCAGGAGGAGGGACCTTCGCCTAGCAAGAACAAAATTCAATATGTTCTCAACCTGTGCGCAAAACACCACACACTCACTCACTTAACCCAGGAGAATTTGCGGCAGGCACAAGAATGTCAAGTCCGACTGTATGACGGGCACGCACCTTAGAGAGTTCTTGCCAGGAGACAAAGTGCTTGTATTATTGCCCACGTCGAGCTCCAAATTAATCGCCAAGTGGCAAGGGCCCTTCGAGGTCACACGGCGAGTTGGGGATGTCGACTATGAGGTGAGGCAAACAGACAGGGGTGGGGCATTGCAAATTTGCCACCTCAACCTGTTAAAACATTGGAATGAGGGGGTCCTCGTGGTGTTGGTGTCGGCAGTCCCCAAGAAGACAGAGCTGGGGCCGGAGAAACAAAAAAAACAAACAAAAAAACCCCCCACCTCAAGCCACTCCGGTCCCTTGTGGAGACCACCTCTCACCGGCCCAACTCATGGAGGTAGCCAAGTTGCAGAAGGAATTTTCTGACGTGTTCTCGCCCCTACCCGGCCACACCCACCTCATAGAACACCACATTGAGACGCCCCCGGGGGTGGTGGTGCGTAGCTGCCCTTACCACTTGCCTAAACACAAAAAAAGAGTGGTCCAGGATGAACTCAAGGCCATGCTCAAAATGGGCATAATCGAGGAGTCTCACAGTGACTGGAGCAGCCCGGTGGTCCAGGTTCCCAAGACTGACGTGTCGGTTCGGTTTTGTGTGGACTATGGAAAGGTCAATGTGGTGTCTAAATTTAAGGCATGCCCAATGCCTTGCATTGATGAGTTGTTCAATCGATTAGGCGCTGCTCAGTTTTATTCGATACTGGATATAATGAAAGGATATTGGCAGATCCCTTTGACTCCTCTATCTTGAGAGAAAACAGCCTTTTCCACACTATTTGGGTTGCACCAATTTGTTACACTTCCTTTTGAGTTATTTGGGGCTCCCATGATGTTCCAGCGGCTCATGGACAAGATCCTCTGCTCTCACGCTGCCTACGCGGCCGCATACCTCAACGACATAATTATCTATAGCAATGATTGGCCGCAGCACCTGGAACACCTTAGGGTTGTCCTAAAGTCGCTGAGGTGTGCGGGTCTCACAGCTAACCCGAAAAAGTGTGCAAATGGGTGAGTGGAAGTACGGTATCTGGGTTTCCACTTGGGTCATGGGCAGGTGCATCCCCAAATTAACAAGACTGCAACGATTGCGGCCTGCCCAAGGCCCAAGACCAAAAAGGGGGTGAGAAAGTTCCTGGGTCTGGCTGGCTACTATCGTAGGTTCATACCTAATTATTCGGACATCACCAGCCTGCTGACTGAGCTCACTAAAAAGGGAGCACCAGATCCGGTCCAGTGGATGGAGCAATGCCAACAGGCATTCTCTAAAGTAAAAGCTGCACTGTGTGGGGGGCCACTTTTACACTCCCCTGACTTCTCTCTCCCCTTTGTTTTACAGATGGACGCATCAGACAGGGGGTTGGGGGCCATTCTGTCCCAGAAAGTGGAGGGTGAGGAACAACCCATGCTGTACATTGTGCAAGCTCTCAATGCATGAAAGCAAGTACAGCACTATCGAGAAGGAGTGTCTGACCATTAAGTGGGCAGTCTTTGCCCTCCAATACTA
Source organism: Notarius quadriscutis (assembly GCA_026167865.1). Classification (NCBI taxonomy): domain Eukaryota; kingdom Metazoa; phylum Chordata; class Actinopteri; order Siluriformes; family Ariidae; genus Notarius; species Notarius quadriscutis. Next base: position 5,748,908 of record JANZLB010000017.1, read on the forward strand.
TCTGCTGGAACGCCTTTTCACCCTCTGTTCAGACCACGCACCCCTCCAGTGGCTCCACTGCATGAAGGATGCCAATGCGTGGATCACCCATTGGTATCTCGCCCTCCAGCTGTTTAAATTTGAGGTGGTCCACAGGCCAGGGACTCAGATGGTGGTGGTGGACTTCCTGTCCCATCGGGGGGAGGTGAGTGGGCCAAGTCATTACACCTGTTGTCAATTGATGTGTGTGTATGTGTGTGTGTCTGTGTTTCTTGCAGTGACAGTGGAACATAAGAGGAGTAGGAAAGCAGAGAAGGGGCGCTGGGACCAGAGCATGACTCTGTGTGTGTGTGTGTGTGTGTGTGTGTGTGTGTGTGTGTGTGTATGCATCTATGTGTCCTAGAGTGTGCAAATAAGAAGCTGTAAAGCTGTTAATAAATGTGTGTTCAACATTAGCTCCTGCCTGCCATGCTCCTGTACTCCACCCACATCAGGGAAACTATCACACTACAATATGTGAAGAACACAGAACCATAAGTCTAATAGTGCATGTATCGAAAGTTATTCTCCATGTGTTGATGAGCAGAATTGAGACCAAGGCTAATGCGTACCTTGGTAACAAATCAATTCAGTTTCAGGCAAGGAGTTGGCACAAGAGAGGCTATCATGGTAATGAGACTACTTCGTGAAAGGTGCATGGACTATGAACAGGATGTGTATGTGTGCTTTGTGGATGATGAAAAGGCTTTTGATAGAATAAACTGGGTAAAGCTACTGGTAGTTTTGAAATGCATAAGTATTGCTTGGTGAGACTGGAGACTGATTGTAAGGCTATATATGGGGCAGAATGCGAGAGTAAGGAAGAAAGATGGCCCAACAGATCCAGCAGTGATTGGCTGTGGTATGAGACAAGGTTGCTTGCTATCCCCCATACTTTTTAACATATACACTGAAGCCGTGATAAGAGAAGCCTTAAGTGGTGTGAATGAAGGAATTTGAGTGGGAGGCTCTCTCATCAAGATGATATGTGCATGAACAAGCAACAATAGCCATCTCTGCTGAGGGTCTACAGCTCATGATGGATAAAATGCAGGAGGCTGCTGTGGAATATGGAATGAAGATCAACATAAAGAAGACTAAAGTAATGAAAATCAGCAAGAGACCTGATGAGGAATTTGTGATTTTTCTTGAAGGTGAACAACTAAGTCAAGTAACGTTCACACAGGACAGATACTGTGAGAAAGATATCAGATCAAGAATACCCCGGGCAAAGGACACATTTTCTAAAAGGAAAGAACTCTTGACAAAAACCTTCAACCTTGATCTGAAGAAGAGAATGATCAAGACCATCATCTGGAACATTCTACTTTATGGAGCTGAATTGTGGTCCTTAAGGAAGGGGAATGTACAAAGGATAGAAAGTTGCATAATGTGGCTTTGGAGGAAAGTGATGAACATCTCTTGGTCTGACAAAATATGTAATGAGGAAGTAATTTGGCATGTCAGTGAGAAGAGGTCCTTTATATCCATCATCAATGGAAGGCAGAATGCCTGGCTCGGACATACTCTGCATCATGGGGATCTTCTCCTTGTAGTTATAGAGGGGAGAATGGATGGGAGGAGGCCTCCAGGAAGACAATGGATAAGAATGCTAGACAGGATGTAGAATGATGGCCCCTATATATTAGTCAAGCAGCGTGCCATGGAGCAGGGACTATAGGGAAGGACCTGCCTGTGGGCAGAACATGAGAACGAGAGAGAGAGAGAGAGTTCCATAGTTCCTTTAAAATCCTATAATAAAAGCTTATAACAGGTTGAAGCAGAAATGCTTTCTAAAAATACTAGCATTATTTATTTATGGTTTCTCAAGGTGGTATTTGGAATAAAATGTTTTATCTGTTGTAAAACTAGTATATAAGTGGCTATAAATGAACACCACACAAACAGGATTCTTTTCTTATGGATCTAGTTGTCACTTGGGGCATAAACCTTGATACAATTGCTCTTTACTTTCAATGGGACGTGGTATACAGTATATTTTGCATATATCGTATACACTTGCATGTCTTCACAGGCTGATTTTCTTCTTACTCATGTGTATATCAAGAAATACCAAATGCCCATAAATTACCAAGCACGTTCATACCACAGCTGATTTATCTACAGTAATTAAATGACTAAATGGTGAAAAAGCTCCTCCGAAACATGGTATGCAGTAAATCTTCCAATAACACAGCTCAGCCACTGCAGAGCATCAGCTACCATAGACACAAGCTATCTCTTATTCCTTTTATATTTCACCATTATTTCAGCCCTAATTCAATGGCTCGTCTTATTTTTCTGAATTTAAGGATTTGTTTCGAAATGGTTAAAGTGACTGAGTGTCCTTACATACATCTAAAGAAGCTCAAGAGCTATTGTGGGATAGAAATGTTTTTCTGAGCAAATGGGATTTTCATGAAAATAACATATCGCTTGTGTAAATGATCCTGCAAAAGGAGCATTTAAATGAATAATTCTGTAACCTGCAAATGTATTTTTAGGTAATGCAAACCATATCAACTAAATTTAAGACTTATGAAGCTTCCATCATACAATCATACAATTAGGTGTTTAAGAATGAAAGTATGATATAATCTTTCCTTGTTTTATAATTTATTAAATGCTTGTTTAAAAAAATAATCTTATTTATTTTGCCCTGAAGATCGGTGTAGATTTAAATTTCTCTCAACTCATCTCATTATCTCTAGCCGCTTTAATGTTATTACAACCCCTTTTTGCAAAAAAAATGTTGGATGCTGTATAAAAAGTTAAAGTTAAAACAGAATGTGAAGATTTGTAAATCTTGGAAACCCTATATTTAATTGCAAATAGTACAAAAGCAGCATAACAAATGTTGAAACTGAGAAATCTTATTGGTTTTGAAAAATATATGCTCATTTTGAATTTGATGTCAGCAACACATTTCAGAAAAGTTGGGACGGGGCAACAAAAATTGGAAAAGTTGTGAAATGTTAAAAATTAGGTTAATTGGTAAAAGGTCAGTAACATGACTGGGTATAAAAAGAGCATCCCAGAGAGGTGGAGTCTCTCAGAAGTAAAGATGGGGAGGGGTTCATCGCTCTGTGAAAGACTGCATGGATAAACAGTGCAACAATTTAAGAATAACGTTCCTCAATGTAAAATTGCAAATAATTTGGGGATCACATCATCTGTGGGACATAATATTATTAAAAGATTCAGAGAATCTAGGGAAATCTCTGTATGCAAGAGACAAGGCTGAAAATCAACACTGGATGCCTGTAATCTTCAGGCCCTCAGGAGACACTGCATTAAAAACAGATACGTGTCTGTAGTGGAAATCACTGTATAGACTCAGGAACACTTCAGAAAACCATTGTCTGTGAAAACAGTTCATTACTGCATCCACAGATGCAAGTTAAAACCAGATATAAACAATATCCAGAAACACCCCCACCTTCTCTGGGCCCGAGCCCTTTTACAATGGACTGAGACAAAGTGGAAAACTTTCCTGTCATCTGACAATTTGAAATTTGAAAATGTTTTTTGGAATTCGTAGACAACACATCCTCTGGGCTAAAGAGGAGAACCATCTGGCCTGTTACCAGTGCACAGTTCAAAAGCGAGCATCTGTGGGGTGCATTCGTGCACATGGCATGGGTAGCTTGCAAACCTGGGAAGGCACCATTAATGTTGAATTATATATACAGGTTTAAAAGACACAACATTAAAACAGACATGTGTCTGTAGTGGAAATCACTGTATGGGCTCAGGAACACTTCAGAAAACCATCGTCTGCTTAAACAGTTCATTACTGCATCCACAGATGCAAGTTAAAATCAGATATAAACAATATCCAGAAACACCGCCACCTTCTCTGGGCCTGAGCTAATTTACAATGGACTGAGGTGAAGTGGAAAACTGTCCTGTAGTCTAATGAACTGACATTTGAAATTCTTTATTGGAAATCATTGACACTGCATCCTCTGGGCTAAAGAGGAGAAGGATCATCTGGCTTGTTATCAGTGCACAGTTCAAAAGCCAGCCTCTGTGGGGTGCATTAGTGCACATGACATGGGTAGCTTGCAAACCTGGGAAGGCACCATTAATGCTGGATTATATATACAGGTTTTGGAGCAAAATGCTGCCATCCAGACAAAATCTTTTTCAGGGAAGGCCTTTCTTATATCAGCAAGACAATGCCAAACTGCATTCTGTACGTATTACAACTGCATGGCTCCGTAGTAAAAGAGTCCAGGTGCTAAACTGGCCTGCCTACAGTCCAGACCTGTCTCCCATTGAAAACATTTGGTTTATTATGAAATCCAAAATAATATGACAAAGGAAACCCTGAACTGTTCAGCAAATGAAATTGTATCTCAGACAAGAATGGGACAACATTTTAAATTCAAAACTATAGCACTTGTTCTCCTCAGTTCCAAAACATTTACAGAGTGTTGTTAGAACACTAAACCACTTGAAATAAAACACTACCAGAATCAAAAATGAAAGATGCTCGAATTGAAGATCTTGTAAAACACCACTGCTTGACTTTATAGCATACAGCTGTGGATGACTAATGACTCATAATTGCGCTATCCAGTGTCACCCAGAAGAGGATGGGTTCTCTTTTGAATCTGGTTCCTTTCAAGGTTTTTTTCTTCATATTGTCTCAGTGAGTTTTTAGATTGCTCAGTAGGAATATATCTAAATCCATATCTGGATTTCTGTAAAGCTGCTTTGTGACAATGTCCATCATTAAAATCATTATATCCTCCTGGGAACCAAGAAAAAAATGTGTCTCTCAATTTCTCTTTTGTTGTGATTTCCTTACTAGGAATTTCC
>JANZLB010000017.1:5855534-5868307 GCA_026167865.1 Notarius quadriscutis
TGTGGGGGAAACCGGAGCACCTGGAGGAAACCCACGCAGACACGGGGAGAATATGCAAACTCCACACAGAAAGGCCCCTGTTGGCTGCTGGGCTCGAACCCAGGACCTTCTTGCTGTGAGGCGACAGTGCTAACCACTACACCAACCTGCTGCCATTGCAAGCTGTCAACAAATCCAAATCAGGAAACCAATGTCATCGTCAGGGACAGGCAAGGGTCAGTCGATCAGCAAATGGGATATCAGAGGGCAGGCAAGGAAATGGAGTCAGAAAATAAACTCAAAGAGAGTCTAAACATGAGTAGTCAGGTAAAAAGACAGAAGGCTCTGTAAGATCAGGTACTGGGACACAGAATGATACTTCTCAATGTGTGTTTGTGACTGCTGAGTTTATATTGGGCAGTGATTGCAAACTAATGAGAGACAGGTCTACTTGTTAATATTCCAGAGAGATGAGGGGCACTGTGGTGTTTGGGAATTGTAGTCCGGAGCAGCCATGTTTGGAGGCTGCTCTGAAGTCAGGCTTTCAGCACTGTTACTGACAATGATGCAGAGTATGTTCTAATTGGAAATCCATGAGGGAATCCCTGAGAGGGAGAGGAGGGGTGGGCTGCTCCCCACTCCTCATATCGTCCTGATGTGGTGCTGGCATAGACGGCCCTGAGACAGCTTCCCCAGTCAATGCCACACCAAGATCCCCCCATGATGTATTACTGCAGGACCTGCCCACTAATAAATGTTCCATTAAGCCTCTAAACCCTGGCCAATTGGTCACCAGAATCAGTGGATGGATGAGATGTGGGTTAATTACTGCCTTTACACTATGCTTTTCTTGCCAAAATAGAATGTGGATGGACACTAGTAGATATTTGTGAACACCCTTGTGCACACACAAAACCTTCACGACTTGTGCTCTCCCCAATGCCTCACTTTGCACCAGGCTTTGGTGGATTGAGGGTTGATTCAGCCGGAATCCACCAACACGTGGTGTGTATCCCCTTGAATACTCACCGGTATACAATACGCTCCAGCCTGATCAAGGGCAGTCTCTGGTGCATCAGGGATCCAGACCATAGCTCCCACCTCCATCACCGAGCACTGGCCCTGGAGATGCCCAGGTTCCCTGCAGCACCAGCATACTGGCCCAGGTTTCACCTCTGCACTCGCGATATGGGAGTCACTCACCTGGGGGGAAGACACAGGCACAGAAGGGGAAGAAGGGAGGGGAACACCACAGGTGCACCGAGCCAGCTGGGGGGGGGCTGGCCCCCACCTCTGTGGTGGGGGAACAGGGTGGGGGACAGGAAGAGGTGAGAGAGGAGGAAGGAGAGAGAAAAAAGAAGAGGCAGAATGTCTGCCTGCTGCCAGAACTGCTGCCAAATGGTCCTCCGCCAACTCAATAGCTTGATCCAGCAATGCCGGGTGGTGGCACTGGACCTACTCCACTGTTCCTTGCTGAAGGCATGCGATGAACTGTTCCAGTGTCACCATGTCAATGATTCCCTCAGCATTGCAGTCATCTGCCCTCAGCCACCACCAGCAGGTGTCCTGGAGCTGTTGGCCAAACGCGAATGGCAGGCTGACTTCTTCCAGCATCAGTGTACGGAAGTGGTGGTGGTGTTGTTCTGGGGAGTGGCCGACACACTGCAGGATGGCTCACTTCAAGTTTCCATAGACAAGCCAGCCATTGATGGGAAGCTGTTGCATGGCAAACTGCAATTCTCCCATCAGCAGCAGTAATAGACAGGCCGTGCATTGCTCAACCGGCCACCCCCATGCTTCGGCTACTTGCTCAAAGAGCACAATGAACACCTCTGGATTGTCATGAGGCCCCATCTTTGTTAGCGTGACATGGGGTGGGTCCACTGTGTCCATGGGGTGATTCCCTTCAGTATCCTGGCTTTCAGCACCACTCAAGTATGTCCCTGATGTGGGTGGAATACTTAAGCGTGGCAGGTGGAGACTGATGTTAACACAAACTTTATTTCTGATGATCATGCTTGCTTTTCAGCTTTACTATTCTCGTTCATTCACTTGCTCACACACACACACACACACACACACACACACACACACACACACACACACACACTGGTCTGGAGAAATCCCCTATTTTTGTGCTCTTCCTCCTTTTTTATTCTCTGTCGTCACCGCAAAACACACACACAACATTAATCAACAACAGGTGTACTAACTTTACCACTCACCTTCCCTGGTCCTGCCCTCCATTCACAAACCAACGCTTGGACATGCCCCCATTGCCACAAATGCACACTCACCTGTTCATACGTCATGTTCAGGAACAAACTAATGTTAATGGCACTAAAATGCCTGGAGAGAATGCCCCTAGGATTGTCCGCTTTGCTTATACAGACTTCTCGTGCAATGGGAAAAAATGCACTGCTATGTGTTCCATATGTAGAAGAACTATTGAGGAGATGACGGGGACAACCTCGAACTTCAATCGTCATTTGGCAAGACGACACCCAGAGAAGGAAGTGACACGCAATGCTCATTGCTCTGTTGACAGTGGGGCTTACTTGCTGACTGATGAACTAGCTAGTGTTAACCCTCTCTCATGTTATTTGCCCTGCTAACAGTGGGCGGGGCTTGCTGAACGATGAACAAGCTTTTTATCTGTAGCCTATTAACTAAAATGGGGCAGTCAAGCAGTAACCTAAAGGCAGCAACAGCCACCGTCAAATGTTGCGGTTGGAGGCTTATTCTTGGATTCGACTTGGATCAATAGTGGACTCGACTCGGACTCAAATCAAAATTTTCTTTAATGACTTGGACTTGGCTCGGACTTGAACACTGGGGACTTGAGACTGGACTCGGCCTCGAGGTTTAGTGACTCGACTACAACATTGCTAACCACTGCACCACCGTGCTGAGTTTTCCAAAACTTTACATCCTGAAGCTTTATGTAGTTTAAATGTGAAGCAAGCCAAAGCTCTTCATAAATTATTCATTCAATCATTGGCTATACCGCTTATCGATTGAGGGTAATAGGGGAGCTGGAACCAATCCCAGCTGACTTTGAGCGAGAGGCAGGGCACACCCTGGACAGATTGCCAGTCTGTCGCAGGGCTAACACTGAGAGATGAACAGCCATTCACACATGTGGGCAATTTCGAGTAGCCAGTTGACCGAATAGGTGGGACTGTGGGAGGAAACGGGAGCACCTGGAGGAAACCCACACAGGCATGAGAAGAACATCCAAACTTCAGAAAGGCACCAGTCGACCAGCAGATTTGAACACAGAACCTGCTTGATGTGAGGCAACAGTGCTAACCACTGAATCATTGTGCTGCCCTTTTCATAAATTAATTATTAATCAATACACAAAGTTAAGAGTTCATGGTCTCACCCTGTGTGTTGCTCTTAAAGCTGAAGGACTGGAATCCTCCAGTGAGTACCGAAGCATCGATAGGATCAACACCACACTCACTGTGACTCCGCCTATAGAGTGTCACAATGACGATCAGCATCACCACGGCAACTGCACCTCCTCCCAGGCCCGAATATAGAGCCACATCGCTGCTGACCTCTGCCTCTGCTGATAGATAAAAACATACTGATTATAGATTTTGAGAAATGTTTAATCAGATTTCTGACAAGAGTTGTCATTGGATTTGTGTTTCAGTGGCACAAGTAACATTGGTTGCTCTGTATCGGGGTGTTGGGTGAAACTTGACAGGAAATTTGCATATATTGTGCACCAACTCAGATATGAAATAACGTGATAAGACTAACTTCAGGCATAAAATAAGTCTGAATACAGCCAATTCAGAGAGAGAGAGAGAGAGAGAGAGAGAGAGAGAGAGTAAAGAAAGCAAAATGGGAGCGAGTGTCACAAATTCCACTTCATAGTATCTTGCAATGTAAGGAGTTATGCTTTAGTGTTGTTTTGTTTATGTCATCTACTCTTCGTATCCTGTCTCTACCTCTGCCCCGTCATTGGTCGATTATTCTAATGTGTTCACCTGTTCTGTGTCTTACGTTGTGTTTCTGTTCCTCCTTGCAAAGACTTATGGTGCTTTCTGCTCCAAGAAATCTAAGCCTTGTGCTCTGCTTCAGTGTTTCCTGGATTTGACACTGCTTGTGGTGGTGTTTTTTTCTTTAATTTTGTTGTCTACCTCTGCTCTGACCCCTGCTATGGAATTAACAATGCTTCTTGTATCACCCAAAATATAACGCATATTGAGTTCACATACTTCCATCCTGTCTTCTGTAAAGTCTTACCTTGAGGAACCTTCAAATCATGCAGGAGTTTTTTATCTGAAATCGACAAAAGACATGCACCAACACACACACACCATACTGATAAGGGAATGCAATGCTTCATGACCAAATGTATATTTATTATGTTTGTTGGAAATTAAATCCTATTTTAGAGATAAATCTTTAATTATTATAATGAGGAGGAAAACAACGATGACTCACCTTGAGTACACAGATCGCCAGTGCAGTTCTCTGTGTCTAGCGCACTTCCGTTACACACCTTCCCTCCATATTTGGGTTCTGGGTTTACACACTCTCTACCTCGCCAACGTTCACACTCTGAACTGCATATAGACCAGAAAGACCACCTGGACCAGCCACCGTCCACTACACGCAAACACAGACATACACAAGCCTCCATTATTACTCACACAAACACGACTCATTTTGGTTCAGTTCTCCAAACACTTTCTGTGCTTCTCCAAGTTCAAACCTGTATATAGTATTTAGATCTCATTAATCCCATGTTTTGTCTTTCCCAGCTGACAAATTATCAGTTTATTAATATAAATTCTTTAATTATATGGGATGTAAATTATGACACACCTAGTGCACTATTCCACCCAATTCACTACAAAATTATTTCAGCAAAGTCAGCTTACACCTTCAGAAGCATTATCTGACAGAGAGATAAATTTGTCAATTGGGCAAGCACACACACACACACACACACACGCACAAACACAGCACGAGGGAGACGACTGAAACAAATTAATAATGTGTGGCTGACTGATCAGGCTGCCTTGGTTTGATAACAGGATGTTTTGAAGATTCAATTTCCGAAGAGAATTAAGACGTGTGCTTCTTCAATGTGGTTCAAGGTGAAGTCATCACACAGCCAGCCTTCTGCAGTTAGCCTCATTACATGGCCATTATTGTTTTCTTAATATTGATTGATCTTGCTGATTTTTTTATTTTATTTACAATTATTCTGTCTATCTGTGCTGTTTTGTGTGTGTTTGTCTACATACAACCCCAATTCCAAAAGATTTGGGACACTGTGAAAACATAAGAGAATGTGAAGATTTGCAAATAATGGAAACCCTATATTTCATTGAAAATAGTACAAAGACAACATATCACATGTTGAAACTGAGAAATGTTATTGTTTTTTTTTTTCATTTTGAATTTGATGTCAGCAACATATTTCAGAAAAGTTGGGACAGGAGCAACAAAATATTGAAAAAGTTGTGCAATGCTTAAAAAAAAATAATTAGGTTAATTGGCAACAGGTCAGTAATATGATTGGATATAAAAAGAGCATCCCAGAGAGGCAGAGTCTCTCAGAAGTAAAGATGGGGAGGGGTTCGCCACTCTGTGAAAGACTGTGTGGGCAAACAGTGCAACAATTTAAGAATAATTGTCTTTAGTGTAAAGCTGCAAAGAATTTGAGGCTCACATCATCTGTGGTACATAACATCATTAAAAGATTCAGAGGATCTGGAGAAATCTCTGTATGCAAGAGACAAGGCTGAAAACTGACATTGGATGCCAACACTGTATTGAAAACAGACACGTGTCTGTCATGGAAATCATTGTATGGACTCAGGAACACTTCAGAAAACCATCATCTGTGGAAAAAGTTCATTACTGTATTCACAAATGCAAGATAAAACCATATATAAAACAATATCCAGAAACCCCACCACCTTCTCTGGGCCCAAGCTCTTTTATGATGGACTGAGGTGAAGTGGAAAACTGTCCCAAGTTCTGACGAATCAAAAGTAGAAATTCTTTTTAGAAATCATGGACACTACGTCCTTCAGGCTAAAAAGAAGAGGGACCACCCGGCTTGTTATTAGTGCGCAGTTCAAAAGCCAGCATCTGTGATGGTATGAGGGTGCATTAGTGCACATGACATGGGTAACTTGTACATCTGTGAAGGCATCATTAATGCTGAATGATATAAACACGTTTCAGAGCAATATGCTGCCATCCAGACAAAATCTTTTTCAGGGAAGACCTTTCTTTCAGCAAGACAATGCCAAACTGCTTTCTGCACATATTAGAACTACATGGCTCTGTAGTAAAAGAGTCTGGGTGCTAAACTGGCCTGCCTGCAGTCCAGAGTTGTCTCCCATTTAAAACATTTGGTGCATTATGAAGCACAAAATACAACAAAGGAGACCCCGAACTGTTAGGCAACTGAAATTGTATATCAGATGAGAATAGTACAACATTTCTGGTCTTTTCAGTTCCCAAATGTTTACAGAGTGTTGTTAAATGTAGAGGTGATGTAACACAGTGGTAAACATGCCCCTGTCCCAACTTTTTTTGAAATGTGTTTCTGACAGATTCAAAATGAGCATATATTTTAAATAAATGAATAAATTTTCTCAGTTTCAACATTTGATCTGTTGTTATACTATTTTCAATGAAATATAGGGTTTCCATGATTTGCAAATTATTGCATTGTTTTTATTTTGAGTTTACATGGCATCCCAACCTTTTTGGAATTGGGGTTGTAGACATAAAAGACATGGATCCAATAAATAGTCCTCTGAGACTGTCTGGGAATTTTGGTGCTATTTTAGATAGAATTTTACACACACACACACACACACACACACACACACACACACACACACACACACACAGTTCCATCACAGCTCACCTGGACAGGGTGAGGAGCAGCTGCTCTTCTGTATTGAAATACCTTCACAGAATGCTCCTCCATTTAGCGGTGCTGGATTGGTGCATGTACGTGTACGTTTCTTAAAACCCCGCCCACATTGCACACTACAGTCTGACCAGTCAGACCATGATGACCACCCTCCATTCACTAATAAATGAAGAGAAAATAGATTGACAAGTGAGATTACAATGGCGTAGATAAGGTACTTAACAGTTATTCCATGAAATCAAGTTGTACATGAGCTGATAGCCGATGAGGCATGTAGCACCAAGTTGGCTATAAGCCATGTATGATGAGATTGAGTGGAATAACTGTTTTATTCTATCCACATTTGCTGGATTTTGAGAAACAGAGCATTTTTATTTTTTGCAAATTCGATAATTTAAAACGTTATACAAAACGTCCGACAAAAATAATTTCCGCTTAGAATGTAAACAAACCATCGAAATGACAGTAGCAATTTGTGAAAAATGCTATGACAGTATTTCTTGGTGGAAAAAATACATTCTTACTATCAAATATTTCGTTCATATTTTGTTGCTTTTTTTGTATTTTTTGGGGTTTTGTTTTCAAGTAGAGTTTTTATTTCGTCCTCAGCTGGTTTAGCAACACGCTCCGCCATTTTGTTTTTCTCTACTCACGGTATATGAGCTGATAGCCTAGTAGTAGAGCAACCAATCAGAGCACACGATTGCTCATATCCAGTGATGTGGATAGAATAAAGATATTTAGTCAGTGCCTAAAAGCGGAGCTCCTGATGAGTGAGTGTATGAGCAAAATAATTGCAAGGGCACAAAATGAACCTGAATAAAATAATAAAAAAAATAATATTAATAAAGAAGCTCAAATAATCCAGTTTCTCTACAAGACTTGAAAGTTAAACTTGAGTAAGCTTAATTCATTCATAGGCATGGAGAATTCTTGCAATGTCAAAGATTGAAAAGTGATAACTCACCATTTCATTGCAACTTTTCTTCAAACAATTCCAAAATGGTTACGGACTTTTATTCTGTTGTATCGTTGTGATTGTAAGAACGCAAGATACTAGAAGTGTTTTAGTCCCACGCTTATAAATATGAAAACAAAAAGTAGCAAAAATACTCAAAACAAATTATGTTAGTGACCTGGATACACATGTGTGTTGGGGAATCCCGCCAAAACCACAGGGTCTTGAGAGTTTTATTTTTTCCGCCAGCATAGCATCTTGGAAAGTTGTGAAGGAAAAACTGAAACTCACATTAATAGTTTCTACAAAATGTATTGGCAAATAATCCCACTTTCTTTTTTTAAAAATAACAAGGAGCTCCACTAATAAGACAAAATGGTCGACAGAGCATGATTATGACCCATGCTGTGTGACTGGTCAACATGCGTTACTTTCACTGGAATTCGGCATCGTTCATTAGTACTCGTTAGGGCACACTTTATTTCTGTGGCGGAATGTATGTCAAGGGTGCTTTTATGAGTCAAGTTAAGTCAAAGTCCTTCTCACGCCAGAATCTGGTCTTCCCAGGCAGTCTCCTATCCCAGTGCTAACCAGCTCTTTGAGGCATATGGGTGTGGCACTGATCTCCATTTCAATCGATAGCCCTCGGCCTCTCGCCTATACAGCTAGGGTGGAGGACTAGTCCTCTGATAACCGCAAGAGTTTGGCTTCCCCATTCACATCTGTATTGCAGTGTGCCTTGCCAGAAGGTAGTAGGTACCATTTTTACAATGGTCCCAATTGATTGGCGGACACGCTAACCACTAGGCCAACTCGCGGTCACTTTTATGAGTAGGGCGCATATAAATTTGGGCAGGGCATAAGTTCTGGAGGGTAGGGTGTGGTGTCCTGGGAAAATAAACTGACTGGAAGACTGTCAGTGACTTTGACCGTGACATGGTGTTTGGAATATTTCCGGAAGTGCTGATCTTCTGGGACTTTCACACATAACAGTACCCTGAATGGTGCGAAACAAAAAATCCTCCAGTGAGTGGCAGTTCTGTGGATGGAAACACCTTGTTGATGAGCGAGGTCAGAGGAGAATGGCCAGGTTCGAGTTGACAAGAAGTCAAATAATCATTCTTTGCAGCCGTGGTGAGCAGAAAAGTATCTCAGGACACAACATGTCGAACTTTAAGGTTAACAGCAGAAGACTACATCAGGTTCCACTCCTGGAAGCCAGGAACAGGAATCTGAGGCTACAGTGGGCGGAGACACACAGACTAACCACTCTTGAGCTGTATCTGTATGATTTAATGCATTGTGCTGTTGCACAATGGCTGATTGCATGAATGAGCAGGTATTCCTAATAAAGTGGCCACTGAGTTATACATATTACAAGTTTCTGACAGTTTACGTTTCATGTTGATTATAGTAGGTGGTATTTTAAACATCATCTTAGTCAAATCATGACCATGTATTTCTGTTGCACAAGTAAATATTCATAAGGAAACGTGACACTGATGAAAATGTAATGAATGATCCGATATTAAAATACATTCCTAGTTCATATTTTTAACCATGTTTGGTTGCACTCTGGTGATTTAGAGCTTATTTTTATTTATTTATTTTAGTCAGGTTTCAGATCACAGATTCACTTTAAAATTGTTCATGGTGCGCTTATTTATTTATTTATTTATTTATTTATTTAACTCTCTGGCTTCTCAGCTGAAATAAAATGACAAACTGACAATGACACTGCCTTCAGATTTAGCCAGAAGAGGCATCATTTACGGTATTTCGAATGAACTTAAACACAGCTTAACATTGCTCTTTACTCAGGTGAAAAAGGAGTAGTGAGATTGTTTCGAAAACACATCGTTATGGTCTGTTGTGTTGCACTGCAGGGTTTTTTCAGGAGAAGTCAACAGAACAACGCCTCGTATTCGTGCCCTCGGCAACGCAACTGCCTGATTGACAGAACCAACCGTAACCGCTGTCAGCACTGCCGCCTGCAGAAGTGTCTTGCTCTGGGCATGTCACGTGACGGTGAGGCAGTCACTTCCTCTATCACTATTGCTACTAATACTAATAATGTGCAATGTTAATGATACATTATTTATAGAATTATTGTAGAATTGAAACAATATTAGCTCTTTGGAAAAATTGTGCACGTCACTTCTTTCCGTATACTTGGGTTAACCCAACCCCCAGCTCACACAGATTTGGCCCAATGCACCCTACAGTTGTCATCTATAGTAGGCATATCAAGTGAAAATCCAAATTCACTCCAAATTACTTGAAACGGCTCTCACTGAATTCAGAATTGAATGCAGAACAACATACTTTTTACAGAATTAAAACTTTTATCCGTTCTTGAGATATTACAAATCAAAGATTGAAAAAACGACTTAATTTTTAGAAAACCGCCATAATATTCTGTATGAGGATCACATGCTCCAAAATGGGCCTCATTAACAAATGAGATCAAATGTGTTTGTTTTTTTTTCTTAACTTTTTATGTTCAAGATATTTACATGGAAATTGGCAGACACATAGATGGTTGTATACTGAATACAGAGCTTGAAAAATTAGTAAAAACAAATTATGCAAACCAGTATTTAATTTGTATAAATTATGTTAATTAGGTTAAACCGTTAAATCAGAACACTTAATAAAAAAGTAATAAATTATTATTTCTAATCCCCTCTTTGTGCTCTGTAGGCCTTTGTATTTCTCAAAAGTAGAACTTACTAGTGTTTATATGAAAGAATATAAATGATAATATTCACAGCTTTAAATATCATCCCGACCACTAAGATCTCAATATTTTTCATCAAAACAACTCCAGTTATATTCTAAAATAGTTATTTATTTACATGAATCAGTTTGATTTGAAAAAAATAAGTCGGTAAAGCTATGAAAACTCACTTCATAGTCTCTCATGAATCATGACATCAAAACTAGCTGATGGAAAATTTTGCTAAATACCTCATCAGAAACAGTGAAAGCGAGAGAACATCCCTATAAAAGTTATCTGATTGATATTCACGAGTAATCCAGTCGAAAACCGATCAGAAGAGAGAGAGCCTGAGTGCTTTCCCATAACTCAAAAAGCACCATCAGTTTCCTGACATCCCACAAGCAGAATTTTTACTCTGTTGTACTGACTTCAACCTGCCGTTACTCCCAAAGTACTGAACAGATCTTAACCAGATAAATTTATTTGGAAAGCGGAGATGATAAGCTTTTTAATGATAGGATTCACGATAGAAAATATTCAAGAGTTAAGCAATGACAAATTTGGAAACTCAGATGAGCGTCTGCATGCACAATTTTCACAGCACGGCCAGCGAGTGTATGATATGCCTATCTACAGGAAGCTACGGTGCCAGTCTTTGTGTTCTTCTGGGACACAAAACACAAAAAGCAACAATTGGCCACCAATTTAATTTCTTGCATTTTATGCAACTTCTCTTCATCCAGGTAGGCGACACATCATGATCCATTCACTTCCTGCAGTCGAATCAGATAACTTTCTCACTGACCAAGACTACCTCATGCTCAGACCTGTTGTTTTGGTCCAATTCCTTTGTCCTTCTCACTTGCCTAAAGAACTGCACTCACACCCAAATCTGTTTGAAGACCAAGATTAGACAAGTGGACACTGCTTTGCTCTGGATTTATTGGAAAAGCCCAGCTTTTAGTGACCCATCATCTAAATGGCAACTTTCATGATGTTAACTTTTTCACATGTCTGGTGGGCACAGCTTTTGTTTTTCCTCTCTCACACATTCTTACTCTCTTTCTCTTCTGTTTCATTCTCTTCAGCGGTAAAGTTTGGCCGCATGTCGAAGAAGCAGCGCGACTCGCTGTATGCCGAGGTACAGAAGCACCAACAGCGGCTGCAGGAACAGCGGCAGCAGCAGACGGGCGATGTTTACTCATCCAGTCTGAGCACTCTCGGGCAAGACCTGGGTGGTGCCTACACCAACGGACATGTCATCGACATGGCCAAGACGCATGCCAATGGCGCACCCGCTGCCTACTACAGCATGGACTCAACCCAGCCGAGCCCTGACCAGTCCGGTTTGGACATGGCAGGTATGAAGCCCATCAAACAGGAGCCTGTCTACGACCTGACGCCTGTGCCCGACCTCTTCCCCTACAACTCGTACCAGGACAGCCAGCTCGCACCCGGAGTGTCCATGGGAGAGCTCGGTATGACAGAACCTCACTTTTATAGTCTGAGAAATTTTCAGCCAAGTGAGCTGGATCAGAATGAATCAGTTCACTTGGAGATAGCCAATCAAATAAACATCATGGATGTACTATAGGTTTATGTGTGAGCTCATGGAGACTCATGAGTGTGTATTATGTTAATATGGTAAATTTGAGTGAAAACCTTTTCAAAGCCTCTGTTTAAACATTGTTGTTATCAGATGTAAGAATGTGCATGAAAGTCTAATATAAAGCAACTTTACCACAGTGACATTTTCAGAAAGATTTTGAGAAATTATTTTGAGATGGGAGATCATAATTAAAATAAATGTTCTTGTTATTAAGTCAATGGTATAAACGTGCTGTTTAATGCAAACAAGCTTGAGCAAAGTTAAAACATGCCCTTCAGCCATATTAATTTGCACCCATGTGATCTGTTTCTGAAGTGACTTCCAGGCTGAGTAAACTGCATTGCACTTACAAAATGAATAATTTTGCATTAACCGCTCTCTGTATTTTGTTCCTTTTGGTAGAAGCATCCAAATTGCATGAAGGCAAACAGGCAAAAGGGACAAAACATACGATTTTGCTCATGTATTAGTACAACCCCAATTCCAAAAAAGTTGGGACACTATGTAAATGGTAAATAAAAACAATGCGATATTTTGCAAATCATGGAAACCCTATATTTCACTGAAAATAGTACAAAGA
>JANZLB010000017.1:6029788-6041020 GCA_026167865.1 Notarius quadriscutis
GCTGCATGTGGTCCTAGTACAAGTACTTCAGTCTTGTCAGAGTTAAGCAGAAGGAAGTTAATAAGCATCCAGTGTCTCATGTCCTTTACACATTCCTCAATTCTATTAAGCTGGTGTCTCTCATCTCATTAGACTAGGATGGACAGGACTTTCCTCAGGATGTGCGCCGATCCTAACAGAGCCTCTTGCTGGATGTTATCTATTCTCTTTGGGTATACTACCAGCAAAGCTAGCCTTTCAGTAAGCAGATACTTTGCACCAAGAGCACCGATCATTATCGGGATCACTTTCGCTTGAGTTTGCCACATCTTATTAATCTCAGTTGCCAGATCTTGCTATCTTCTCAGTCTCCTCATCCTTCACTCTAAAGTCTCCAGGCACTGCCACATCAATAATAATAGTTTCACAGTTCCTCTTATCTACTACTACAATATCAGGCCTCCGAGCTTCTATCATGTTGTCAGTTCTGATGTTGAAATCCCATAGTATCTTTCTATCTTCGTTCTCCAATACTGGTTCTGCTCTGTGGTCATACCACTTTTTACTGTGATCAAATCCATACTTCTCACATAATTCCCAGTGAATCACAGTGGCCACTTCATCATGTCTCTTTTTATACTCTGTCTATGCCAACTTGCTGCATTCACCAAGAATATGCATAATTGTCTCATCTCTTTCACCACACATTCTACATTTCTTTGTTCCCTCCTTCTTTCATTATTGTTACTTTGTAGTTACACGTAGGTAATACTTGGTCTTGTGCAGCCGTTAACAACCCTTCTGTCTTTTTCTTTATAAATCCTGTTTTCAGCCATCTCCAAGAGCTGACGTTCAGCTGATCGGTCTTTGTCCAGTACTGTCCATGCAGAACTTTTTCTTTCCAGCCTTTTCCTTTTCTGTTCTGCTCTTAAATCTTTCTGATTGTTGTCCTTCAGAAATATGTCCATCACTCCATCCTCATTGCATTTTGATTGTTTAAGATAATCCAACAGACTGCACTCCTCCAACCTAACTACCTTTTCAATTGACATCATACCTCTGCCACCTTCCTCTCTCAGGAGATACAGTCTATCCACATCTGCCTTTGGGTGTAATGCATGAGTCATAGTCATAATCTTCCTTGTCTTTCTATCCATCTCTTTCAGCTCGTCAAAATCCAGTCGAGAATCCCAGCAGTGTACTGTATCTCATACCTGCCATCGCCCACGTATTCACTGTCTTTATGTTGTTTCCTCCATTTAGACTTGAGTCTAGAACTTTCCAGATTCTTCTGTAGTAATCTGTTCTCACTATTTTTCATTTCCTCCATCTTGATTTTATCAGCTTCTCAGCAAACCTAGGTATTTGTAGGCTTAATTTCCTAGATCTTTCATTATTTGTCCATCTGGCATCCTGATTCCTTCGTCCTTTACTTTCTTCCCACGTTTCATTACCAAAAAGTTGCACACTTTTGTAATCCAAATTTCATTTTGATGTCATCACTAAATATCCTGACAGTGTTTACCAGTGCTTCGGATTCAGCTTTCTTCTTTCCATAAAGCTTCAGGTCATACATGAACAGGAGATGATTGACCTTTCGACCTTGCTGGAACATGTAACCCTGGACCACATCCCTGAGGATTATTGACAGTGGAATTAGAGATGTAATGAAGAGGAGTGGAGACCTCTTCTAAAGACCTTTTTTAATGTCAACATCTGCTAAATGTTCCCCTAAATATTCAAGTCTAGTGTTCCAAGATCTCATAGTGTTGCTTATCAGTCTCACTCTATTGTTGGCCAGCCCAGTTGTCTTCATAGTCTTTATGATTCATGAGTGTGGTACCAGGTCATATGCTTTCTGATAATCAATCCATGCGATCGCTAAATTTGTCTTCCTTGTCTTAGTTTTATCCAGCATAAGATGGTCTTTGGTTCCCTTGTACTCCTTTGACAGCCCTTCTGCTCATCTCCAATGATCTCCTGGTTCTCCAGGTGATCACAGAGTTTGCTGGCTACAACACCAGTCAGTGTCTTCCACGAATGGTAGGCACACGATTGGTCTGTAGCTTCCAGGTTGGCTTCCTTTTGTAGAATCCTTCATGTGATCAATTCTGTTCTTCCAGTTGTGATCCACTTTGGGGTCTCTCCTGTGTGCAGACATACCTGTAATAATGCTGCAACCCTTGCATGCATACTCAAGTTCTTTAGCCAGAATCCCTGGACTCAATCAGGGCCTGGTGCCTTGCAGTTTTGGACTTTACTTAGTACTCTTTTTACATCGTCTGCAGTTATCTCTAGATCATCTTGCCTCTGAATTGACTCTAGCTTTCCTCTAACTCTCCCAATCCAACTTGCACTGTTATTGTGCACTGTCTTCTCTCCCCATATGCCCTGCCAAAACACTTTAATTTCCTGTTTATCTGGCACTATCTGTGTCTTGTTGGTATCACTGCTCTGTAAGCTCTGATAAAATTGTTTCTGGTTGTTGACAAACATTGTTTTCCTTATGCTGTTTTGTTTGTTCTGAGTATCTTTTGGTTTTCTGACATCGCTTTTAAATCTTGTTTGAGCTGTTCAATCGCCACATCAAATCCCTTGCTCCTGATCTTATACTTTTTCTCCAGCCTCTTTCTCATTCCGTCATCATATGCCCTCTGCTGGTTTCTACAACCCTACTTAGATCTTTTTCAATCTCTACTAGCTTCCTCTGCAACCGTTCCTTCCACACTGGAACTTGTCTGTTCTGCTGAGTACCTGCGTCTTTTCTTTCTGGGCACAATTTCTCAGTTATCATACTTGCATATGCCTGGAAAGTATAATTTACTCTGTTATATTGTTGGTCTCTACATGAGACAATACCTTATCCATTCTTTTAACTTCAGCCATGATCTTAGCTCTATGTGTCTTAAAGCTCTCAAGCTCAGTCGGTTATCTTTCAGACTCACTCTCTTTTTTACTATTGTCCTCACCAGCTCTTTGTCATCTTCAGACTGAGGCTCTGTTACTGCTGTCATCATCCCTGGGTTAGCCCAGTTGATTTGCTCATCTCTATTAAATGGTAGATCTTGTTCCTCTTCCCCTTTTGTTAGTTCTAACCCCTTCCAAGGGTGCTCACTGTCTCTGATCTCATCAAGCTTCTCTGATGTAAACAATTGCTTGCATATTACAGTTCGGACCTGGTCTGCCATTCTCTGTTCAGTGATATCAAAACCACCTTGATCTTTCCACATGTCAAACATTCCCTTTCGGTATCCCATCTCATCAGGTCTACTTCTGGAGTAGCACCTCATGACTGCTCTGTTATCTTATCTGCTATACTTTTTCCTTGAGGTTGTTCCAGTAGCAGGTTGACAACCTTGGACTGCCTGGTTCTCCACAGTTACACTGCTGGTTGAGAGCTGACTGGCAAGCCTGGCCCTCTTATTCATGCCATTCACTTGTGTTTCATTATTTGTATTCATCATAATCATATGAGTATTGTTTTGTTTGGGGTTAACTCTCCTAACCTTTTCCCATCCTAGGCCTGCAAGGCAACAGGGTTTTGTTTAGGGTAGACTCCCGTAGCCTTTGTGTCAGTATTGAAAACAACAATGCTGAATAGACTACAAACATGGCCATTCAAGACTACAATGCCCATGAGCCACAGCGTCCCGTCACCAGAGTATTGAACACGGCTGAAGTTCATCATTAATCAGCACCATGCTACAGAAACCCTTCTCACTCAAGCACTCACTGCAAAGTATTGTTCTGTGTTCTCCAGTGCATACCGAGCCTTATCTTTCTGACTGCCTACTGTTATTCTGATTCTTGCTATCTCTCCTCATTTATTCTTCCTGCCTTGTCTACATTGTCCTGTTTGCCGATCGACCGACCCTCACCCATCCATCCACAACCTCGACTCCTGTCTCACGATTTGGCTTCATTACTGTTTGTCCTCCACTCTCCTCTGCGATTACATCTGTAAGTGCCTGTGCCCTGACAAGATACTTCGCCTACAATGGATGTAGCCAAGGGGGCAAAACAAACCGCACTGAACGCTCAGAGACGTTTGTTGGGAGAACATCAACAGATGCTTCCCGACCTCAACACATGGATGGCACAGCTTGCAGCCATTATGTCGCAGGCCCTCCTTCCACGCCCTGAGACATCTCCCAGCTCTGCTATGCAGCTCCCCGTCCTGGAAAGATTCGCCGGTGATGCTTGCGCCTGTAAAAGCTTCCTGCTTCAGTGTTCTCTGTACTCCTCCATCATACCCAAGTTCTCAGATGAACATAAAATTGCAAAGTTTCTCCTTTTTCTCACTGGTAAGGCGCTACAGTGGGCGAGCGCTATATGGATCAGTGGAGGCAATCACACAACTTCTTACGAGCAGTTCCTCAAACTTTTCAAACAAGTTTTTGATCATGAACCAGAGGGAATCAAAGTTGGAGAGAGCCTACTCAGCATGAAGCAGGGTTCACGGAGTATCACCAAATATGCCCTTGACTTCAGAACAGTGGCCGCGGCTAGTGGTTGGAACGAATCAGCACTTCTGATTGGACCACCTGCTGACCAGTCGACCTTCTCTTAAGGAAACCGCCGTACCTGTTCAACAATCTGATGAACCTGCATCAATGGAGGTTTCTAATACATACTTGAAGCGTTCTGAATGGGAAAGGAGAAGAAAAGAGGGTCTCTGCTTCTACTGTGGGAGTTCAGAACATCAAATCAGACAGTGCCCTATTCGCCCGTCTAGCTCCAGCCCAGTGGAAGTCTTGAGTTGTGCGGTGAGTCTAGAGAGAAAATTTAACGCTCATTCATTTCAGGTTCCGGTGTTGTGAAGGTTGCAGTCAGCCACACACCTTCTGTCGGCATTTATAGACTCAGGGACAGAGGGTAACTTCATCAGCAGTACAATCATCGAAAGGCATAACTTGCCCACAATCCGTCTGCAGAGTCCACTCAGCATCTGAGTAGTCGATGGAGGACCCATAGGTGAGGGTTTCATCACCACCAGAACCGTTCCTCTTCAGATTCAGGTGAGAGTTCTCCATTCAGAACACATCTCCCTCTATGTCACAACTACATCACATCACGAGATCATTTTCAGCTACCCTTGGTTGCAACTTCATGACCCACTGATCTCATGGCAGAACAAAGAAATTCTTCAATGGTCTCCTACCTGCTTTCAGAACTCTTTCACGTCCATGACTATGCATAGCATCTACGTTGGTTGACAGCCCTCAGCCAGATTCCATGGTGTTACCAGGACCTGCAGGAAGTTTTCAGCAAGGGGGAGGCTTGTGGGCTACCGCCCCATAGACCATATGACTGTGCCATAGACCTTCTACCAGGAACGTCACCACCGTGGGGTCGAGTATACCCGCTTTCTCAGCAGGAACATGCTGCCATGGAGGAATACATCCAAGAAGCCCTCAACCAGGGCTATATTCATCCGTCCAAGTCTCCGGCCTCAGTAGGCTTCTTCTTTGTGGAGAAACAAGGTGGTGGGCTCTGACCATGCATAGATTATAGAGGTCTCAACCAGGTCACAGTCAAATATCCCTATCCTCTCGTCCCTTCTGCCCGAGAACAACTTCGTTCAACCAAGATATTTTTCAAGCTCGACCTATGCAGTGCTTAGAACTTGATCAGAATTAGAAAGGGAGATGAATGGAAGACTGCATTTAGCACTACCACCAGCCATTTTGAGTACCAGGTAATGCCATATGGCCTCGCTTCAGTGCCCAGTGTATTTCAATGCTTAATCAACAATGTATTAAGAGATATGCTAGGAAGGTATGTGATTGCTTATATAGATAATATTCTGATCTACTCCCCTGATGAGAGGAGCCACATGGAACATGTCAGAACAGTCCTCCAATGCCTACTAGCTAACCACCTCTACGTCAAAGCTGAAAATTGCTAATTTCATTGTAAGCGGATTTCCTTCCTGGGATATATAATAAGTTCAGAGGGAGTCAGTATGGACTCCTCCAAAGTCACTGCAGTCACGTCCTAGCCAGTTCCTTTGTCCATAAAAGAGCTTCAGCGGTTTCTGGGCTTCACAAATTTCTACCGTCGCTTCATCAGAGGCTTCAGCATGATCACGGCTCCCCAACAGCCCTGCTCAAGAAAGTACCCAAGAAGCTCCTGTGGAACCTGTCTGCTGAAGAAGCCTTCAATCGTTTCAAGAGCAAGTTCACATCGGTCCTGGTTCTACAACATCCTGACCCAACCAAAACCTTCACAATGGAAGTGGACGCTTCTGACACAGAAGTAGGAGGAGTCTTGTCACAATGTGGCAAAAGACAAAAACTTCACCCTGTGGCATTCTTTTCCAAGAAGCTCACTGCTGCAGAGAGAAATTATGATGTCGGGAACCGTGAACTGCTAGCTATCAAGCTTGCTCTTGAGGAGTGGAGACACTGGCTAGAGGGAGCCACTCATCCCTTCGTGATCCTCACAGACCATAAGAACTTGGAATACCTCATGAAGGCTAAAAGACTAAACCCTTGTCAGGCTAGGTGGGCACTGTTCTTCACATGCTTTAACTTCATCTCGTTTCATCCTGGTTCTAAGAACATGAAAGCAGATGCCCTGTCCCGTACCTTCGTTTCAGATCACCAAGATCCTGCTGTCCACCCAGTTCTCCCTTCCAACTTCTTCTTGCAAGCTATCACGTGGGACTTAGATCAGGAAATAAGGAGGTCCCAACCCAGGTCATTGCCAGTCAGTCTTCCACCGGGCTTCTTCTACATACCCAAGCATCTCCAAGGATAACTCATCACTTGGGCACACACGTTGTCCATCACAGGGCGTCCTGGCAGCCATAAGACTCATCAAATGCTTAAAAACAAGTACTGGTGGGAAAACTTGCTCAGAGATCAACCAGTTCATCACATCATGCTCCAAGTGTGCACAAGCAAAGGTTCCACAAACTCCTTCAGCAGGAAAGCTGTGTCCACTTCCAGTACCTCAGAGATCTTGGTCATACAAAGCAATTGACTATATCACCGACTTACCACCATCCCAGGGCAGCAACACCATCATGGTGACAGTGGACAGGTTCTCCAAAGCATTGAGACTCATCCCACTTCCAGGTATCCCCACAGCACTTCAGACAGAAGAACTACTTTTCCAGCAGGTGTTCAGATACTATGGCATCCCTGAGGACATAGTCAGTGACAGAGGTCCCCACTTTATCTCCCACTTATGGACTTGCTTCATGGAACAACTCTGTGTCTCCGTAAGTCTCACGTCAGGTTACCATCCCCAATTGAATGACGAAGTGGAACGGGCTAACCAGAAAATTGGATGTTTCTTAAGAATTTTCTGTATGAGAAACCAGGGGGACTGGTCTCGCTTCATCCCATGGGCAGAGTATGCACAGAACTCGCTTAAACATTCAGCCACTCAACTAACCCCCTTTCAGTGCATACTTTGCTACCAACCACCGCTGTTCCCCTGGGACAACTCACCAGTCCAAATCCAAGCTGTAGAGGACTGGTTTTCACGCAGTCAGGCCATCTGGGAGGAGGTTCACCAGCGTATTGAAATGGTCAATGCCAAGTACAAGGAATACGCCAACAAGCATAGGAGTAGCAACCCAGAGTTCTCACCAGGTGACAGAGTGTGGGTTTGTACCAAGAACCTCAGAGAACCCAGCACGTGCCGAAAACTGCAAGCACAGTACATTGGTCCGTTCAAGGTACTTTGACACATAAACGAAGTGTCATACAGGTTAGAACTCCCCCCACACAGCTGACTCTCCCCTACATTTCATGTCTCTTGTCTAAAACCTGCCATTCCAGGTCCCCTTGCTGTGAACTCCCCAGTTCAAGGTCAGGTTGAATACTTGGTAGACTGGGAAGGCTACGAGCCTGAGGAGCAAAGCTGGATGGCAGCCAAGGATGTAAGGCCAATCTATAAAGGTGGGTCCAGTGGAGCGTCAGGCACCAAGCGAACATTAGCGGATCCTGGTTAAGGCCAATCCACTACTAGCGCCATAGGGTAACTGGGGTAAAACTGGACTACTCTTTGTCTGGCCTCTTCCCTTTGACCTGTCTGGCTTGGGTAGCCCTACCAGGAGCGATAGCTCCTGCCAGCATAGCTCTCAAGATCATCCACACACACAAGGCCCTCCACCACAACAAGCTGGTAATCCGCAGAGGAATTATAATTTTTTTTTTATTGCTAGCACAGTTACAAATGATAAAACATTTCAACAGTCTCAAGGATAAGTTATAGCAGTCAGTTTTTTCTCTGTTTGCTCTTAAAAACAGCAACTTTTCTCTCTCGCCATTTCCCATTAACATTCAGCGTCATATTAATGAGATATCCAGAGTAAAGTCATTGACACTGTGGACTTAGTCTTGATTGCGTCGATGGCAGTGTCATCATTGGCTTCGAAAGTTGATTTGTTTGAGCAGATTAGTTGAGCGAACTGGACAGACCAAAGGATTAAAGTGCTGCTGCATCACTCTGTTCAGATAGTGCTGAAATGAAGGCTAATGCCACTTTCGACTTACCTTGTCAATAATAAACACATTTTTTTTTTCTTTTCTACCAACAAGCTAACTGTGATCAGTGACATATCTTCCTCCTTAAAATAGTGAACTGTAGGCTCTACTCAGTGTCAGATTTAACTAACAAAAATGTCTGTAGTATTTGACCTAAAACAAACATTTATGTTTACAGTGCCTTGCAAAAGTATTCATCCCCCTTGGTGTTTGTCTGTTTTGTCACATTACAAGCTAGAATTAAATTTTTTTTTTTTCAGGGGTTGGTAGCACCATTTGATTTAAGTCTGTGAAGGTTCTCAGTCATCCAGGCCGTTGTAAAACCGTAGGTACTAAAGAAGGCAACTGGACTTGCTTGAAATTCTTGAAGACGTTTCACCTCTCATCCAAAAGGCTTCT
The DNA here is from genome assembly GCA_026167865.1 of Notarius quadriscutis. Lineage (NCBI taxonomy): Eukaryota > Metazoa > Chordata > Actinopteri > Siluriformes > Ariidae > Notarius > Notarius quadriscutis. The sequence goes on from JANZLB010000017.1 coordinate 6,038,668, forward strand.
TCAGTTCTGTCTGACTAGTGGACCAAAAGCAACCCTAAAGAGAGTCGCTGAGGTCACATGGGTCACTGAGTCATCCTCTAGATGTAGGTCACTGGAGGCCAGGTGTGAATGGTGTTAGCAGCCTAGAGAGTCGTTAGGGTGATCCGTGGGTCATTGGCTCTTTTTACCATCATGTGAATCATTGAAGTCAGCTAAGTGTGGGCGTGGATGTGTATTCAGTTTTTTGGGAAGTGTGCCAAGGACTGCAATGTAAGTGGCTGATAAGTGGTGTCTCAGACCACCTCCTTTGTTCAGTGACGGTCGTTCCAGGTTAATGAAGAGGGCTACTTTTACTCCTCTTTCAAACCACCGGTCTTCTCTGGCTAAAATGCGTACATTGCAGTCCTGAAACAAGTGTCCTTTGTTATTGAGATGAAGATAGACTGTAGAGTCCTGGCCTGGGGAACTGGCTCTCCTGTGTTGAGCCATACGCATGTGAAGTGGTTGTTTCGTTTCCCCAACGTACAGGTCCATGCATTCCTCACTACACTGAATTGCGTAGACTACATTGTCCTGTTTGTGTCTCGGTATTCTGTCCTTAGGGTGACCAATTTCTGCCTCAGAGTAACTTTGCAGTTTCACCAGAGCAGATACCAGTGGTAGATCTCAACACAGCCACAGTCAACCATCAGAAACAACAATTTGACCAACACAGAGGCTGAACAACTTAGACTGAAAGTATCAGCTGCTCTCGCCAGTGTGAAAGCACCCCCCTCCAACCTTACCATCCAAAAAAGGAGGGCTTTTACATCGCTTCGCAGAGACCGGAACATACCATCCTTCCTACTGACAAAGGGAGATGTACAGTGATGCTAAACACAGCAGACTACCCCTTAAAGACGACCAGTCTCCTCAGCGACACAACCACCTGCAAAACCCTGAGGCAGGATCCCAACAGCAGCTACAAAAAGAAAAGTTGTGAGCTGCCTCCAACAACTAGAAAAGGACCATGCCATCAACCAATCTCTGTACTAAAAGACTGTACCCTGGGGAAGCCGTTCCTCTCATTTATGGCCTCCCCAAGATTCAGAAGGAAGGAGCGCTGCTCAGACCCATCATAAACGGCATAACTTCGGTCACCTGTAACATTGCCAAACACCTAGTCACCATCTTGGTGCCTCTTGTCAGAAACATGCCACATGTCAATAACTCCCAAGATTTTGCCACTAAAGTGGCAGACCTTAAGCTAGACTCAGATGAAACCATGGTTTCCTACAATGTCACTTCTTTTTTCACCTGCATTTCCACCAAAGAAGCAGTCAAATTGATTAGGAAACGACTTCAAGACACCTGACCAGTCAGAACAAACCTCACCATGGACCACATTTGCACCCTGCTTGACCTCTGCCTGACCACCACCTATTTCCAGTTCAACGAAAGTTTCTACAGACAAAAGCATGGATGCACCATGGACTCACCGGTGTCCCCTATAGTGGCTAATCTATACATGGAGGAAGTGGAAAACAAAAGCTTTGACCACTTTTTCCAGGAGTCACTCCCAGCCACTGGTTCAGCTATGTGGATGACACCTGGGTTCAAATCAAAACCCATGAGGTGGAAGCCTTCACAGAGCACATCAGTACAGTGGATATCAACATCAATTCACTCGAGAGGACGTCAATGGAAACAACCTAGTCTTTTTGGACTGCGGCGTGCACATCAAACAAGACCGAATCCTTAGCATCAAGGTCTACCAAAAGCCCCCCGCGCGCGCGTATATACACACACACACACACACACACACACACACACACACACACACACAAGTACCTACTGTTTGACTCTCACCACCCACTAGAACACAAACTGGGGGTCATTAGGACCTTACATCACAGGGCTCAGAACATTCCTACAACAGTAGAGGGGAAAAAAAAGGAGCAAAAGCACATCAAGGAAGCACTTCAGAAGTGTGGGTATCCAAACTGGGCTTTCATCAAGACCAGAAAAAGAAACATAATGGACAGGGAAGAAAACGGCAACAAACGCAAGAACGTTGTCATGCCCTACATTTCTGGACTATCTAAGAAACTCAGGAGGATCTTCCACAACAAAACATTCCTGTACATTTCAGACCCAGTAACACACTGAGGCAGAAATTGGTCCACCCTAAGGACAGAATTTACTGGCTAGTGGCCTAGTTGTTAGCATGTCCGCCTCTCGATCGGGAGTTCTACTCACGGTCACGTCATACCAAAGACCATCATAAAAATGGTACCTATTGCCATCTGGCAAGGCACGCTGCAATACAGATGTGAGTGGGGAGTCAAACTCTTGTGGTTACCAGAGGACTAGCCCCCCACTGTAACCCTAGCTA
>JANZLB010000017.1:6122836-6134039 GCA_026167865.1 Notarius quadriscutis
TTCCTTTGAAATTCTGTTTGGCAGGCCACCCAATACTGGCATGAGCTCAGGGCCTCAAACCACAAGCCCTAACTGTGAAGATGAAATGTTATTGTATGGATTTTTTTCTGCTCTTGCTATCACTCACAAGTAGGTGAAGGACGCACACCTGGACCACTTCATGATTTGAAGCCTGGCGATTGGATTGTGGTGGTTGGGACCATATCAGGTGCTGCTGATGACACAAACAGCTGTTTAGGTTGGGGGGAAAGAGCCACTTGGATTCACGCCTCACACTGTAAGCACACACCATTGCCAGGAGGAACAGAGGAGGATGAAAAGGAACCATCGGAGATGGAGAAGAGAGCAGTGAGTAGGTGAGGCTAGTGAAGTGTCATGGAGTTCAGTGAGGTGGGAAGAGTGCAAAAGGGTGTGCCTGCACTCAACGCACCAAAATACATCAAGAATAGTAAAGTGGCATCCCTTAATGGCACCTATCAGTGTTTTCTTTATCTGATGCTGCAATATTGATCACCCATCACCTGGCTTTGTAAGCTGCTGGGGCACACGCCTAATTGTAGTAGGTGTTTTCCTGAGGGGAAGAACAACTATTAGTAGCTAATATAACTGACACGACGCAGCCAAAGAGCCAGGAAGTCAAGAATGAATTCAGTAGCAATTCTAAGTCTATTCCTAAGCTTAATCCTCTGGTAATAAATGGGGTGATGGCAGTAATTGAGTCATTGACTAAGTGTTATGGAAACACAGCGTGAAAGTATGCAATTTGTCCTTTCTATAGGACAGCTACTTTGTAATACAAACATGCCTAAGGGTATACATCAAACAGTGAATGGCCTAATGATTGCTCAAGATAACCCATTTCAGAAGAAAGTTCACTGTATGATGAGATCTAGATAGAGACCCACTAGATATAATGGGTATGTCCTTGCTGACCCCTGGACATCACCTGGAGTGAATGTGGGGTAGTCACTATTCCTGGAACAATGGCAGCATTAAACAAGATCAACAGGCTAGCATGGCAACTATGAAGACCACTATTAGAACATCTCCATCATTGCTCATATGCGAGAAGCGGTGACAGCCCCACCACCCGCTGACTATTCCTGATACTCATGGTTTCTCCAGTGGAGTAATGAATGGTTGTTGATCATACTCACACCGGTAATGTGTATTGCTCTTGATATGTTTAATTGTACCATGTGTTCTACGATGTATGAGAGATGATGAAGAAAATGGTGTATGTGGTCATGAAAATTAAATTACCAGATGTATTCAGAAGAGCTCATGGTTTAGCTTCAGATGCCTTGAGTTATAAGACCCTTTTTCGAATGTGGACAATTATGAACTGTAGATACTTATGCTTATTGTTGATTTGAATAGTGATTATGAAATGTAGTGTTTATAATTATTTTATATAATGTGAATCTGCATATTTTTTTATCTGTTAATTTGCTATTTCTGTAGAGATGTCTGTCTCACAAAACCAGCAGTATAATTGTTTCCATTTTTCCCTGTGAATGACATGCCTGTTGTAAAACCTGTACAGGAGAGACAGGAAACAGAAGATTGTATGAGTGAAAGTGTTTTTCCTTTTATATTTATCAAAGAATTGATAAAGGGGGAACGTGTAGAGAAATCTAAATTTTTAGACTTTCCTTATGCTTTTAGTGATCTTTAGAAAGGTAAGTTTCAGAGACACTGTGTAGGGGAAAAATATAATTTTAGAGAACTCGTGCCTCTTACCTTCTTCGAAGGTCAGACACTCATCTTTATATAAGATGAAGAATGCTGTTTGTGTTCTATTTTCTAAGTTAGTATAAATGTGTACCGTGAGTTGGCCTAGTGGTTAGCGTGTCCGCCTCTCGATCGGGAGCTCGCGAGTTCTACTCACGGTCAGGTCATACCAAAGACCATCATACCATCTGGCAAGGCATGCTGCAATACAGATGCGAGTGAGGAGTCAAACTCTGGCGGTTACCAGAGGACTAGCCCCCCACTGTAACCCTATGTAATAGGTGAGAGGCTGAGGGAAACTGAGATCATTGCTGCCACATGGCCTGGGAAGGATTTTGATGTACATGTTGGGACAGTGTTTTATGATTGAGAGGGTGCTAAGGCTGGACACCTTAGGATTAAGAAGATATCTGTTGTGCTATTTTGACAAGTATATAACGATGGGTGTGGAAAGGCAGAGTGCTCTTCTCCAGGTGAAATTCTTTCATTTGAGAGAGCCCCCTTGCAAGTGGTATACTTTGAATACTTTATACTTTACATTATCCTTTCAATAAATTCATATTTCCATTTGTTTCTTCCTAACAGCCTGGAGTTTTATTACACTTTTCCACCACAAGAGCAAAGCTGGTGAATGGCAAAGTGGATGCACCTGTGGTGAATTAATGTGCTGTGGCTGTCTGTATGCAGTGACAAGGAGAAGATAAAAGTGGGAGAGGAGTAGAGATGTTGGCCTTCCCTGGTTTGAAATCACATCTGTACAGTGGCACACGAGTTTATTTGAATCTGCTGAAAAACATGTTTTTTGTTGTGGTTGTCAATAAAACCCATAATTGAACCTGATCCTGCCTGCCTGTTATTCAGCATTCACTGAATGAAGGGAAGTGTTACATATGTATATCATGACTGTGTACATAAAAAAAAAACAGATAAATGAAGATGTTGTCAAAAGTTTTAGAACTGTATTGGAATGTATGAAACCCCCCCATTACCTTACCCATTGTGATGAATGGTTTTGATCACTTGACCTAATGGGATTAAGAGTTGGCAGTGGGAGGGGTAGTCATTCTTCTCATTTGAATGGAATTAAATTTTTTACTCTTCTTACTGAATACCCCTCCCACTGCTAACTCTTTATCCCAAAACAGGAGGACATCAATTTTTTTGAGGGCCAGTTAATTGTCCAAATCAATGGAGCAGATTTAAGTTTTTGTGCTTGTTACATTCCTAAGACTTAACAGAATGACATCAAGTGACCAGAACAGTTAGTCACAATGGGTAAGGCCATGTTTTTTCCACACGTTCCAACACGGTTCTAAAACTGCTTTTTACAAAATCTTCATTTGTTATTTTTAAAAGTACAATCATGACATAAATGCTACAAAGATATTATTGTACCTGAACTTTTGCTGAATAGAAAAAAAAATCATATGACTTTGAAAATACTGCTTAGATTTGTTGAAATTGACAAAATCATTAGAGTGCCAGAAAATACCCTCAGACCCCAGAGCATTAAAGTATGGAAACAATACTAAGGGGAGGAAATGGTTATTTACATTTTTAAGAACTGGACTGGACCGATGGCTTGAAAATTAAGTGGCACGGGCATAGAAAATATCTGTAGATGACAGAAATGCAACATTGTGGATGCCAGCGTCCATAAAACCTTGAAGTTGGAGACTTTGTTGGCCACTGTAGTAGGCTGTGGGTATTCATGAGAAGTGGAGTCCGTGGTGGATTCTGGTGCAGATGTAACAGAGCTTCCCCCTGAGATGCTCAGATCTTTTTTCCTCCCTCTCGAGTGATTCCATAATTTCCCCATCTACTTTTATCTGAGGAAAATGCCATTAATTAAAATAATTTAATGATTGAGTTATGTTTCATGAAGCCTGAAAATTGGTTTTGTCATATATCTGTCATATTTGCTCGAAAATAAAAAAGCTGGGTGAACATCGTCTAAGTCTGGTGATTACATAATTTTTGCCAGGGGTTGTACATTCATTTTAATTTCCCTGAGGGAACCCTCCCAAAGGGATCAATAAAGTTCTATCTAATCTAATGTAATCTAATGTAATCTAACTCATCATGGACATGAATGTGATAGCAATATTGGCCTTTCAAGGATTTCTTCTGTGGAACAATGATGGTACAACATTACCTCTTTAACAGAAAAAAAAAACCCCACCAACCAATAATCTGGTGCACAACTTTTAATTTATTTTGAGTTTTCTGAAGTCAACTGCTGAACCTGATCCAAGCTTGAGCCATGTTTGGTTGACTTGACCAGAATTGTAGCAGTTCAGTAGCCAGTTCCTTTCTGTGCACACCTATGGGCAATTTAGAGTAGCCAGTTAACCTAATTACATGTCTTTAGAGGAAACCAGAGGAGACCCACACAGACAGAACATGCAAACTTTACACAAAAAGGCCCCTCCCACGAGGCTTGAACCCAGAACCTTCTTACTATGCCGCAATAGCATTAACCACCACACCAACATGCTGCTCTAAAAGTGTACCTCCAGGGTATCCTTTCATACATATACATACAGCATCCCTAATATTTGTTTAAATATCACCGTCGACAGACACTGTTTGTAGACGTCAAGATTTTAACAGAAAGCTGCTTGGGCAGTGGTGCCTAACTGGTGCAACAGAAAAACATTCACCCTGTCATTTAGAATTTGTGAGTTTGAATAGTGATATTGTCAAAAGTAAGGAAGGGAGAGGTGTCAATCACAAGCAACAAGAGTCTGTGAGCTCATATGTATGGAAGTAGGTAAACAGCAGCTGTATTATGCTGCATGAGCAGCAGTTCAAATAGATGCTGGCTTATGTGCCAAGGAGCCTTCTTTATTATTCTGCCCACTTTGTGTTTTGCACCAGTTCCACTTGAAGCAAATCAGCCACAGAGAATTTTAGCTTCTTGCAGGAAAAAAACAACAACAACCCAGGACAGACAACCAAATAGGTCCAGGCATGTAATATTACGCTTTTAAAACGGCATTTTAATTGTTGTTAGTAGAAGTGTGTTAGGTTGGGATAGGCGTCCTCCACCCTGAAACTCCAGTCCAGGTGGTGGCGGTAACGCGTCCAGTAGCTGCTTCTCCAACCGGTAGAAAACACTGGAGAAGAAGAAACCGCTGCTCGCCTGAACAGCTTTAGCCCCTCGATTTATAAATATAAAAGCACGTTATTGTGTTTGGCTCTGAGGATTTAAAACCCTGAGGTAAGTTAAACTGAAGGTGTGTGGTCGAATTCCAATACATCTCTACTTTACTGTTTTAGTGAACTCCGTTCAGTCTGAAATAATGCCGTGTGCACTCTCGGTAGTGCACTATTTATCCACTCAGGAGAGATCTGTAGTTTGGCTAACCTGTTTAGTTGTATATTGAAAGTATTTATATAATTTTCACTTAAAGTTAATTTCCATCACATTATTATTGTTGTATTTTGCTAAATTGCGACTTCCTCTCAATTACAACTTTTATTTCTCGACTTGATTTCTTACAGACTTTCCCCCCCCTCGTTTTATTTATTTTTTAAATAAGCCAATCAGGCAGCGTCATCCCCTCTGCAGGATGTTAAGCCGAAAGCTTTACACATTGAAAATGAAAATGGATGAAATCATAGGTGACTATTTTAGGCATGGTTTCCCAAACCTGGAGATCTCGTTACTGGAAGAATCGTATGATGTTGAGCTCTAAGCCTCTGATCCCTGGAGAGAGAGAGGAGGGGGGGAGAGAACTGTGTCTAACAATTAGCTCTGGCAGCAATGAAACCTGTTACTTTAACTCAAGGCTAAAGGCCCAACTCACAAAGCTCTGCATCCTGTTTTTGCTCTGGTTTTATTCTTAAAGTTGTGACCAGAAGTGATTTGTATCTCCACTGCTTTGATTCTTCTTTCAGGATGTTGGTCTGCTCCCTGCTATTCTTCATCCGCCATGCTGTCTTCTGTTCACAAAAAAAGTTGCACCTCTAAGAAGTGTAGATTGTTCCCTGAGGGTCATCCTAATCGTGTCCTAACTGATCATGATTTAGCTGAGTTCATGTGGAGAGTTTGGGCAGCATTGTTACTACCTCTGGAAGTTGTGAATTTAGTGCAGGTTTTTTTAGGCCAATTTGTATAATGCTTTTAACAATAGGCATTGTCGCAAACCAGCTTGACAGAAAAATACAGCTTTTAAATATATGACTTAATAAATGATGAATGAACCCTTTATTATCACTAGTCACAAGTACCAGCGAAATTGACCATCAACCTGTCTTTACATACACACAATCGACAGAGGGGGAGTAGACAGGACAGGGATGAAAAGAAAAAATAGAGTAACATGAGGAGAGGGGAGGAGGAAAAAAAGCAACCCCCACACTATGCTCCTGTGAGGAGTACAGTGTGGGAACATGAAAAAAAAAAACCCTCAGCACATAAGCACAAAATAACACAAGTACACTTTACGACATGAAAACTTGGGACTTGGGGGGGGGGCAGGGTGATGAAGGGAGGGGCGATCAGGGGTGTGGGAGGGGAGAGGTAACCCAGCGCAAGCAAGCAGCCGTCCACTCCTGCAGCCAGGATGGCGCTGGTCACGCACCCACTTGTTACACTGGGGGTGAAACAGCGACCGCGGGAAGAGGGGGGAGGAATACAAGAGAGTCTAACAGAAGTGACCTCCGGGGGGAATTGTTTCCCCAGCAACAGCCTTGGCCAAGGCCAATGTTATCTGAGGGAGCCAAAAGCAGATAAGATTGGGCTTGTTTGGTCTTGGGTTGAGCAGACGCATTCCTTTACACGACTATTCTGATCATCCATTCTGGTCTCTCAAATCCATTTTCCTCTGCAAAGCTGAAAGCTTCTACATGATGTTATCCATGTTGCAGTTCAAGTTCTGAATAGCCACAGGATAAATGTATCCCTAATGAGCTAGCCTGAGGTGACAGTGGCATGGAAAAACTGCCTGAGATGGCATGAGGAAGAAACCTCTAAAAAGAACCCATCCTTATTTGGATGATGACAGATTGCATGATTATAAATAACTCGCTTCTATAAGTGTGTCCTGTATGGTCAAAAAATGCAATTGTATAACCATGAAATTCATTAGCTTTAACATTAGGCCTATTTTGTTGACATTATCAGCTGTTCATTGATGGAGACTTGAGTGTAAAGCTGTTCATGACAACTGCAGTCCTAAAGACTGTCCATATGGGGCCATCCTCCACAGGAGAGAAGTGATAACTTTGTCCAGGAGTAGGGCATCAGGATGGATCAGGCAGGTCCAAAGAGCAGGAGAGGTCAGCATCACTGGTATCTCAGGAGTGACATGTGTAATTAGAGAGAGAGAGAGAGAGAGAGTTTTTGTTAGGTATGCCTGTTGTCACCAAATGGTTAAGAACAGTGTACCTTTCCTTCTCCATACTCTTCTTTTCTCATCATTCTGATAATTAATCTTGTTTTCATCTGTCCAAAGAATCTTGTTCCAAAATTGGGTAGGCTTTCTAGCAAAGTTTAATCTGGCCTTTCTGTTGTTGAGTGTTACCAGTGTTTTGCCTATTGAGGTAAATCTCCTATATTTACATTCATGAAGGCGTCTCTTGATAGTGGACTTTGACAATGGTAGGCCTACCTCCTCAAGAGTGTTCCTGACAGGCTAGATGTTGTAAAGGGGTTTTTCTTCACCAAGGAAACAGTTCTACAAGCATCCACTTCAGTTGTCTTCTATGGTCTTCCAGGCCTTTTGAAGACTCAGTGTTTTTATTTTCTTTTTATCCCCCACTGGCCGAAAGGCCTGAAGGGGGATTATGTCGTGGTGATGTCCGTCCATCCATCCGTCCGTCTGTCTGTCTGTCTGTCCATCCATCCCGGGAAGGGTACTCACTTTCTGAAATCAAGTCCTCTCACAATTTTTGGAGGAATTTCACGAAACTTGACAGGATTCTTTGTTATATGTCAGTAACACGCATATTGCAATTTCATTCAATTCAGTCACATTTTACCAGTTATGGCCCTTGATTACCAAACTTGTACTTTGACAATTTCATGAGGGTGTGCTTGTCTTCTGAAATGAACTCCTCTCATAGTTCTTGGAAGAATTTCACGAAACTTGGCAAAAGGCTTTGTTGTATGTTGGTAATATGCATATTGCAATTTAGTTCAATTTAGTCCAATTTTTTCAGAGTTATGGCTCTTGATTATCAAACATGTACTTTGACAATTTCATGAAAGTGTGCTCGTCTTCTGAAATCAGCTCTTCTCACAATTCTTGGAGACATTTTCCTAAACTTTGCAAAAGGCTTTGCTATATGTCGCTAATGTGCATATTACAATTTCGTTCAATTCGGTCACACTTCACCAGAGTCATGGCCCTTGATTACCAAACTTGTACTTCAACAATTTCATGAAGGTGTATTAAGCACTTATAGCATAGTTGCCAGCGGGGGATGTTGTCGTCTCAGAGCGCTCTTGGGTTTTTTTGCATGGTCAATTCAGTTTCCAAAACATGGGATGTGACAGCATGAGAGCTTCCACTTGGTTGGTGGGTTAGTTAATAACTTTGATTTGTCTGCCCTTGAAATGGAATTTTATTTCAATCAAAACACAAACACTCCAGACACTTTTATCAGCTCTGTGTATGGTATGTATTCTTATGCTTTGTATTGCAAGCCAAGGAGAGATTATTGCAGTCCGTGATAATGAGTAAACACAGAAAACAAATGAATTTGAGAAACTAAGAAGCTATCGAATGGCAGATTTCCCTTGCAGTTTGTGTGTTGTGGGACTCATAGCAGGACTATAAAGTCTGTTTTGGCTGTAAATGTTAAAAAGACCATATTGTTTCCTCCTGAATAAGCATCACCAAGTGGCACAAATATATAATCTGACAGCGTTGCATAAATTTGAACATGACTGTGAAGCTGAAGGTTTCGGAAATGCCAGTTATTTGGTCACTAATTGGTGTTGTCCTCATCTCAGTTTGGTCAGGCTGAGTTTACAGCTCACTGGGCAGACTGATGGCTGCTGATCTGTTCCAGTACACCACAGAGGGCTTTTAATTTCAACAATAAGGGGAGACAAGATGAAGCTTTTTTATCCAGTAATACATTATCAAGTAACTGAGTATTGAATTAGTTAATAATGTATATAGTACAATAGAAACCTGTATAGAAACCTAAATACACCAGTAATATATGAATAATCTGTTCACTTTATTTTGTTTTCCAATTTGTTATGATGTATGTGTGTCTATGATACACAGTACATATCTCAATGTATTTAACAAACTGCCAGGAAAATGACAGTGTTACATTAAAAAAAGCTTAAAGGTTAAAAAAATGAGTTCAGTGTTACAAATTACAAAGTTTTCTGTTAGGAGATGCTTATTTAACATTTAGGAAAGGAAGGAGGCTTCACTCGACGCACTTTTATAACCCTCAGAGATAGAGATAAAGCTCTAACTTTAAAGGTGACATATACTACTTTTCCGCAAGTTGACACAGTTTCCTGAGGTCTTAATGAAATGTCTGTGACATACTTTGGTTAAAGTATTGCAAGGATAAAACACCACAGCTCCCTTTTCACCAGGTTTCAGTGCCTATTCCTTTAAATGATAATAAGCCACTGCTCACCCCACCCACCTCTTCTACCAGCCAATCAGATCGCAGTTTCCTTGTGAATATTCACTGTGACATAGAAAGGGGAGCCAAATCTGAATGCCTCATTGAAGCACGTTTTCTGAAATAGGCAACTGACTGTGTGTCTTATTTCAGAGTTTATGTGATGGTCGGGTCCAGATACCCAAATGTATGTGCACAAGTACTGAAAAAGTGAATTTTTCATAATATGTCACCTTTAAGTTTTCCATCACGGGAAAGTCTTCTGTGTTTCCTTGATATTTTTACAAGCTGTAAATATTCCGATTTTAATTATTTAGATATTAAGAATTTTTTTAAAAAAGATTCAAAACAGTACTAACTGCTTATTAACTGAGTGCAAGGTCTTTATAGGAAAATATCAGACCAAGTTCTTGACAGTACGGACCGAGCCTACGGCTCGAGTCAAAGATAAGTAGCTAAATGGAATATATCTGATAGACCATGAAAAAAGCCAGCCAATGTTATTATTATTATTGTACATACACACTCTGTTCATATCAGCATTCTCGAAGGCCAACGCAAGCTTACCCGCGACTCAGTGCTGTTAGCATGGCAGTCCAGTTACCTTCCAGCTGGTGTAGCATTGAGCAGTAGTGTTAAGGAAGACCAACACTAGCTTACCCATGACTCAGTGCTGTTAGCACAGCAGTCCAGTTACCTTCTAGCTGGTGTAGTGTTCATCAATAGTGTTAGCGAAGGCCAACGCTAGCGCAGCCAAGCCAGTGCTCCCGAGAGCTACTAACACAGGCAAATGACAGAGAAGCTAAGCTTTCTGTCTCCAGACTCTTCTTCCACACACGCTCGCCACAGTATTTTTCACTCATACTTAAGTATTCGTTTCCCTATGCAATTTAATGAGTTATTTTTAAAATCAACATCAACAGCTACATGCTCATACATACAGAGTCTAATGTTTTTGACAATGCAAACCTGGTGGCCATGTTTATTTACAAATCGTCACAGTTGTTCGCTAGCTCGGAAGTTTTGTGTTTTCCACGTATGACATCATGTTGTCTTGAAAAAGTGTAATATTGTAACAATATTGCACACTCACTCTCCATTGGGTAAAGAGGCATAATGCATGTAGGATAAGCGATATGCTAACAATATTGCATGCTATCGAACCAAATGAATGAAACCTACTAGAAGAGAACACATGTTTTTATTCCATGGAAAAAGTGTCCTGTATATATAATAATTTCCCATAAACACTGAGTAAGCAAGGTTAATAAGGAGTTTATTATATGGGTTTTTTATTTCTCAGATTAAAATAGACGCTCATTATCATGAGGTGTGACGCTGCTTTCAGTCACGTCATATTTGTAACGTAGTTGAGTCACACATGCAGAATAAACGGGTAGTGGTTTCAAAACTGAATTTCTGTTAGCGGTTAGCGGTTTCTGAATGTTCTTCGTTGCTCATTTCTTGAATAACTTGGTGACTCTTGTTTGTCTTTTGGCCATTTTTGATTCCATTTTGATTTCCAATTCATCTTATTTTGTGGTTTTGTTTCTGTTTGTTTTTTGCAACATTGAAAGCCAGTGCCTTGGAAAGAAAGTCCGTAATCACCCATGGGCATTACGGGAAAATTCTGCCCAACAAGGAACCAATCAGAGCGCACAGTTTTACCGGAAGTAGCTCATACCATATCATAAAAAATGTTAACATCAGATCAGCTGCTTGAAGAGTTGTTAACATATGTGAAACGTTAATTTAAAAAAAAAATTATCCTATAAAAGACTCGTATCGTCTCGTCTTCATCCGCTTATCTGGGGCCAGGTCGCGGAGGCAGCAGTCTGAGCATGGAAGCCCAAACTTCCCTTTC
>JANZLB010000017.1:7180415-7191265 GCA_026167865.1 Notarius quadriscutis
GTGATCAATGGATTGCCCGTTAGGATGATCAATGGAATGCTGATTCTCTCTGTCCTCCAGTGAGTCCCTGAAAACAGTTGGGTTTTGGTATGCATTCAGTTGCCTGGGAAGTGTGCCAAGAACTGCATTGTATGTGGCTGACAGGCTTGTCGTGCACAATAAAATCATGCGTACAAATTGAAGTATTTTTCTCTCTTTATTTTGGTTGTATATATGACACACACACACACGGCAAGAAAGATCCTTAAGGATGTAAGTACACTGTCATAAATTGGTAAAACAACTCATAGTCTGGTTATACCTGGGTCATTATCAGAGACTGAATTCGTGGATTACAAATTTTTTATCTTTAAAATCTGTTTCCTTGGGCTAGAATGATGACTGATACTCTGCAAGTATCTCAGGAAGTGACAAGAAAGTAATTTTACTGTTGCAAAACACTTTGATAACCAATGTTTATCTTTCAATTAAACAGACATCAGTACCACTAAACAGAATGACTCAGAGTGTGCTTCCAGGATTTCAACAGTTACATGAAAGTTAAAAGGGGTTTCCCCAGGAGTTCTTATTTTTCATCAGCTATCCAAACATTTATACAAAGTGCAACAGAGATATCACCGGGCTGTAATATTGAGCGTAAACCTGAATTCTGGACAACCATTTTGGGACACCCAAGCTTGACCTATCTACCCCTAGGGCACTCAGAGTTGGATCAGGGGTATTAAGGACAAACAGACTGACAGGTAATGTGGATGGCAACTAATGTGGGACTATTTTACAATGATGGTGTAATAAAATACTGTACATTTTGTTACTGTAATCAAATCCTTGAAACATTACAGAACATCTAATTAGACATTATGACAAACTAGGCTGGTTTAAAGAAGAAGAAAAAGAAGAAGAAACAGAAGAAGCAGAAGGAAGTATGGTATGATCTGTAATCACTGGAAACCTACGTCACCCGGAGAAGGCCTCAATTTCTCAACTGCTCAAACCATCTCCAAGCATACCTCAGGAGATACTGGGTGAATATCTAATGCATAGGTCACCAATAGGCGGACTGAGGTCCGGATCCGGACCCAGATCTATTATTAGATTTTGACAGACCATTTCTATTTTAACCTGCACAACTTTTCTCACATTTATGGTCGACTTATTTTAACCTGTGCAGCTGTTCTTGTTCACTTTAGGCAGCTGTTCACTGACTAAAGAGTCAGTGTTCATCAGCATTGTAACTCATCTTACGTGACGCTACTCAGCCAATCAAATAATTTATTCAGAACAACATTGTAAGTGGAGCAAGTGTGTGTGTGCGTGAGTGAGTGAGTGAGTGAGAGAGAGAGAGAGAGAGAGAAATAGATAGAAAAACATACATATGCAGTCAGTTACTAGGAGATAGAGACACAGAAGTCCAAAGAAGTGAGTCAGGGAAACAGACATGGCATGCTCTAAAATTAAGAAAATAAACAGAGAAAACAGAACTTTTAATCCAGAATGGAGAGACTCGTATATGTTCATACTTCCCACAGGGAGTTCAAAACTGGTTTGCCTCATCAACAGCCACAAAAAAAAACAACAGAAATATTAACCCAGATTGTGCTAGAACAGCTGGATGAAACTGTTCACAAGGCACCATGTGTAGGCTTAGCTGTAGATGAGTCAACTGATGTGTTTGACAATGCTCAGCTGTTAGTTTATGTAAGATTTTTCAACAAGGAGAAGAAAGAGTACTGTGAACACCTGTTGGGTGTGACATCCCTTCAGACCAGTCCAAGAGGAGAGGACTTCTACCCGGCCATAAAAATGATGTTAGTAAAAAGGGGAATACAGCCAAAACAAATGGTTTCAATTACCACAGATGGAGCCCTGCCATGGTAGGGAGAGAGAGAGGAGCTGTGGCAAGAATGAAAGAGGACAATCCTGAGCTTATCTCTTACCATTGCATAATTCATCAAATAGTCCTGTGCTTTTTCTTCTTCTCATGTTTTACTGCAGATTTGTTAGCTAGCTTAGGAGAGCTACCCAGGGTGGATGTCAAGCAGCTCCCACCAAACCATTCACACCTATGGGCAATTTAGAGTAGCCAGTTAACCTAACCACATGCCTTTGGGCAGTGGGGGAAACCAGAGCACCCAGAGGAAACCCAAGCAGACACAGGGAGAATATGCACACAGAAAGGCCCCCGTCAGTCATAAGGTTCAAACCCAGAACCTTTTCACTATGAGGCAACATTGATAGCCACTACACCACCGTGTCACCAAGGGCACTATGCCAGGGCTTAACTGCAAATTTATAAGATTAATATATATATATATTTTTTTTTTTTTGCAAATGGAAAAAAATATTTCTTAGTCAGTAAGCCATGTATGCCACGTGTATCAGATGGGTATGCTGAGGTGATGAACATAATGATGAGAATGATAAACTTTCTCAGGACATCCTCTTTCCATCAGCATTGTATGCTTAGAAAATTCCTCAGAGAGGTGGATGCAAATGCTGATGGCCTGCTGCTGCACAACCATGTAAGATGGCTCAGCAAAGTGTTGGCGTGCTTTGGGGCCATCAGAATGGAAATTGCAGCTTTCTTGGCACAGCTGAAGAGACAGAAGGCAGCACAATTTCTCAATTTTGGGAAGATGAGAAGAAGATGGATATTGTGGCTTTTTTTGGTTTATATCACTTCACATGTGCGTGAACTGAATTTAAAGCTACAGGGCAAGGACAATTCAGTCCTTGACCTGATGACAGCTGTCTGCTCCTTCCAGAGGAAACTGGTTGTCCAAAGAAGACCTGCAGAGAGACCATGCACACTAACCATCAGTGAAGGAGCAGGTTCAGGGTGAGAGAGATGGATCTGCTTTTGTTGACTTTGTTGACAAGCTGACAGTAAACTTCAGCAAACATTTTGATAGCTTCAGCCTTGGACAGCAGTTCACATTGAGAACCCATTCCTTATCACAGATGTCACTGGGTTCTCAAAGGAAGTCACACAGCACCTTCAAGTGAGCAAATGCTGGGCCTCTCCAGATGTAACTGATTGATCTCCAAGTAGAAAGAGCAGTTTGGAGGAACTGACCCTGCCATTTTCTGGTTCCAAATGGTCTCAGAGACAGCTTTCCCAGGTCTGAGGAAAGTAGCCCTGTACATCTTCACCATGTTCAGCTCCACATGCAACTGTGAAGCAGATTTCTCTACGATGAGTATTATTAAAACTAAATATCCCTCCAGAATCACAGATGAGCACCTACAAGTGTATGAGAATGGCCTGAACACCATTCTAGCCCAGATTTAAAATCTTGGCAGCACAAGGTAGAGCTTACTTCTCTCACCAAACAAGAGAAAGTCGGGTGGGGAAAGTGGGGAATAAAGGGAAAAGGAGGTGTTAAAGCTGTTTTGTTGTTAATATTTGCTGAGGTTGCTTATATGTGAAATGTAGTTAAGAAAAAAAAGAAGAAAGGGGGAAACTAAAACTACACCTTTTTATTTTTTTCTAACATTAAGCACTTTAAATGTCAGTAAACCCACTGAGAAAGAACAAACTACAAACAAGGACAATCTGGACTACAGCTCCCAAAACACACAGCGCCCTCTTTCTCCAGCCTACTGAATCTCAGTTGGCTCTCATTTCCTTAATCACTTGTTCCTCTATTTAAGCTCCCCTAACAAACACACCATTGCAAAGTATCGTCCTGCTAGTCTAGTTCATACCAAGTCTTGCATCTTTTCTGACTGCGTCTTGTATTTCTGACCCTTTGCTATTTCCTCCACATTTTCGCTCTTTGTCTTCCCTACATTACATTGTTTGCCGATCGCCCGACCCTCGCTAGTTTACCGACACCGATTCCAGTCCTGCGGCTTGGCTTTGTTGACATTCAGTAATCTGATCTCCTCCGTGCATACATATGTAAGTGCCTGCATTCTAATAGGATACTTTGCCCACATGGATGTAGTGGAGGACACTAAACAGACTGCTCTAAACACACAGGGGCGTTTGCTGGGAGAACACCAACAGATGCTAGCCGATCTCAACACCCGGATGACACAGCTCACAACTGTGATGTCGCAGGCCCTCCTAGCGTGCCCCGAGTCTCCTCCTAGCCTGGCATTGCAACTCCCCACTCTGAAGAAGTTCGCTGGAGACGCCACTGCATGCAAAGGTTTTTTACTGCAATGTTCTATGTATTTCGCCACCATGCCAAATCTATCTGATGAGCATAAAATCGCTAAGTTTCTGTCTTTTCTCACCGGCAAAGCACTCCGCTGGGCTACTGCCATTTGGAACAAGGGTGGTGAGTCAACTAAGTTGTATGAACAGTTCCTTTCTCTATTCAAGAGAGTGTTTGACCACAAACCAGAGGGGATAGAAGTTGGAGAGAGTCTACTCGCCAGCTCTCAAGGTTCTCGAATATGCTGTTGTTGCTAAATATGCCCTGGACTTCAGGATGCTAGCAGCCACTAGTGGATGGAACGACCCAGCTCTGAAAGCAGTCTTTCACCAAGGTTTATGTCCTGAAATCATTAGCAAGCTGACCTGTAGAGATGAAAACCTCACTTTAGACTCCCTCATAGACCTAGCTATTCGTCTCGACCAACTGTTAAAGCACCGACCCTCTATCCACAATTATACGAGGTCAGTTCAGCCGTCAGAGGACAGCTCACCCATGGAGGTCTCACACACTAGGTTAACTTGTGCTGAGCATGCTAGATGATGCAAAGAGGGGTTATGCTTCTACTGCAGGAGGCCTGAACATAACATCTGGTACTGTCCAATCCAACCAGCCCGTGAAACCCCAGCAGAGAAAACAGTAAGATCTACGAGTCCGGTGAGAAAGTTCAACTCTAAATCCTTCAAGATACTGGTTTTACTAAAGGTGGTGTCCTCCACATACGTCCTATCTGCTTTTGTGGATTCAGGGGCAGAGGGGAACTTTATCAGTAGTACTATCATGCAGAAGCTCAACCTACCTACCACACCCTCTGTACAGTGCACTCAGCATTAGGACCATCGATGGCGGACCCATAGGAGACGGGCTGGTTACTTCATGAACCCAACCAGTACAGATTCAAGTAGGAGCATTGCACAAGGAACTCATCTCACTGTATGTAACGACAACCGTTGATCATGACATTATTCTTGGATATCCCTGGCTACAACTACACGACCCTCTTATTTCATGGCAAAGTAAAGAAATCCTTCAATGGTCACCCACGTGTTTCCAGAGCTGTCTCTCTTGTCCCCAGGTCAAAGTATCTTCCACCTCTGTGGAAAGTCTTCAACCTGACTCCATGGTCAATGTTCCTGACTGCTATCGGGACCTTTCAGAAGTCTTCAGTAAGGGGAAGGTCTGCGGGCTGCCACCACACAGGCCATATGACTGTGCTATTGACTTACTGCCAGGTATGTCTCCTCCACATGGTTGTATTTATCCCCTATCCCAAAAGGAACATGCTGCCATGGAGGAGTATATTCAGGAGGCCCTCAAACAGGGATCTATCCGCCCTTCCAAGTCTCCCATATCTGCTGGTTTCTTTTTTGTGGAGAAATGAGGGGGTGGACTAAGGCCCTGCATTGATTACAGAGGTTTAAACCAGGTCACCGTAAAGTATCCTTATCCTCTCCCCCTGGTCCTAGCAGCCCTAGAACAACTCCAAGCCACAAGGATCTTTTCCAAGCTTGATCTGCACAGTGCTTACAATTTGATCAAGATAAAGAAGGGCAATGAATGGAAAACAGCTTTCAGTACTACCGCTGGACACTTCGAATACCAGGTTATGCCTTATGGCCTTTCTTCAGCACCCAGAACGTTCCAATGCTTCATTAACGACATGCTACAGGACATGCTGGGCAAATATGTCATCGCTAATATCAATGATATCCTGATATACTCCTCAGATGTCCAGAGTCACCAGAAACACATCAGAGCAGTTCTCAAGAGACTACTAGAGAACAACCTCTATGTGAAGGCTGAGAAATGCGAGATTCATCAAAGTAGGACCTCCTTCCTAGGCTATATTATCAATGCTGAAGTAGTGAGCATGGACTCATCTAAAGTATCAGCTGTAATGTCCTGGCCGACACCCAAATCTATGAAGGATCTTCAACGATTCTTGGGCTTTGCAAACTTTTACTGCCGGTTCATTCGAGGTTTCAGCACTCTGGCAGCCTCTAACCACCTTGGTGAAGAAGGGTCCCAAATGCCTACAGTGGAATTCAGCAGCAAAAGAAGCCTTGAATTGGCTTAAGCTGGCCTTCACTTCTGCACCCATACTCCAGCACCCTGACCCTACAAAGCCATTCATCGTAGAAGTAGATGTATCTGACATTGGAGTAGGGGCCATCCTGTCCCAACATTTTGGGGAAAAACAGAAGCTACACCCAATAGCCTTCTTTTCTAAGAAACTAACTTCAGCAGAAAGAAATTATGATGTGGGGAACAAAGAACTGCTTGCTATTAAACTAGTCCTTGAGGAGTGGTGGCATTGGTTAGAGGGAGCCACTCACCCCTTCGTAATCCTCACAGATCACAAGAACCTAGAATATCTCAGGAAAGCCAAAAGGTTGAATCCACGTCAGGCCAGGTGGGCATTGTTCTTCACCCGATTTGACTTCACAATTTCATTCCGTCCAAGTTCCAAGAATACCAAGGCAGATGCTTTATCCAGGGCATTTGGTCCATCCCACCATGATTCAGTTTCTCATCCCATCATCCCACCACAGTGTTTCATACAATCCATCACCTGGGAACTGGACAAGGAAAT
Organism: Notarius quadriscutis; assembly: GCA_026167865.1. Classification (NCBI taxonomy): domain Eukaryota; kingdom Metazoa; phylum Chordata; class Actinopteri; order Siluriformes; family Ariidae; genus Notarius; species Notarius quadriscutis. The sequence continues at coordinate 7,187,175 of JANZLB010000017.1, forward strand.
AAGCAAGTCACAGCCTCAAACTCTGCCCATTCATCTCCCACCTGGCCTTCTCGACATACCCAAGCATCTTTGCAGCAGACTCATCACCTGGGCGCACACATCTCCCACCACTGGACATCAGAGTAGCCAACACACACACCAAATGTTAAGGAACAGGTACTGGTGGGAGAATATGCTTTCAGAAATCAACCAATTCATTGCCTTTTGCTCCGAATGCGCTAAAGCAAAGGTTTCGAGAACACACACCCCCGCCAGTAAACTATGCCCTCTACCAGTTCCCCAAAGGCCTTGGTCACACCTAGCAATTGACTTTATCACAGATCTCCCTCCTTCTCAAGGCAACACCATGATAATGGTAACCATCGACCGATTTTCAAAAGCATTGAAACTAATTCCGTTGCCAGGCATTCCCACAGCCTCTCAGACCACAGAGCTGTTGTTTCAGCAAGTATTCAGGTACTATGGTATCCCCAAAGATATAGCTAGTGACCAGGGACCCCAATTCATCTCACATTTTTGGACAAGCTTCATGGAGAGGTTGAGAGTATCCATAAGCCTCACATCCAGCTATCACCCCCAGTCTAACGGCCAAGTAGAGAGAACAAACCAGCAGACTGGGTTTTTTTTAAGGATCTATTGCATGTATAACCAGGGGGACTGGGCGCGCTTCCTTCCTTGGGCCGAGTATGCACAAAACTCACTTAAACACTCATCCACCCAACTGACACTGTTTCAGTGCATACTCGGCTACCAACCGCCCTTGTTTCCCTGGGACGACACACCCAGCCAGGTACAAACCATTGATGACTGGTTCAGATGCAGTCAAACCATCTGGGAGGAGGTCCATCAGTGGCTAGAATCAGTCTGCGCCAAGTACAAGGAATATGCAGATAAGCATAGAGGTGAGACTCCTAACTTCCTCCCTGGTGACAGAGTATGGGTGGCCACTAAGAATCTGAGAGAAACCAACACCTGTAGAAAACTCCAGCCATGCTACATCGGGCCATTTAAGGTTTTGTGCCGTGTCAATGAAGCATCATATCATCTTGAACTACCCTCTCGCAGCCGAGTATCGCCTACATTTCACACCTAAAACCTGCTATCCTGGGGCCCCTTGCCAGCAACACACCTACCCAGGAACACTCTGCACTTAACCTAGAGGGAGGGCCCATCTACCAGGTCAACAAGATCCTCAACTCGAGACGAAGAGGAGGCCAAGTCGAGTACCTGGTAGATTGGGAAGGATATGGGCCTGAAGAACAGAGTTGGGTCAAGTCCAGGGACATCCTCGACCCACTTCTTAAGCAGGAATTCCATGCCCAGTATCCTAATAAACCAGCACCTAGAGGTAAGGGTCATCCCAGAAAGAATGTAGCTACCGGAGGTAGCTCCTTGGGAGGAGTTCTGTCAGTAAACCCACTGAGAAATAACGAACTACAAATATGGACACTCTGGACTACAGCTCCCAAAACATACAGCACCCTCTGTCTCCAGCCTACTGAATCTTAGCTGGTTCTCATTTCCTTAATCACCTGTTCCTCTATTCAAGCTCCCCTAACAAACACACCATTGCGAAGTATCATCCTGCTAGTTCAGTTCATACCAAGCCTTGCATCTTTTCTGACTGCTTCTTGTATTTCTGACCCTTTGTTATTTCCTCCACATTTTTGCTCTTTGTCTTCCCTACGTTACATTGTTTGCCAATCGCCCGACCCTCGCTAGCTTACCGACACCGATTCCAGTCCCGCAGTTTGGCTTTGTTGACATTCAGCAATCTGATCTCCTCCACGCATACATCTGTAAATGCCTGCATTCTAACATTAAGATGCCATTTTCAAAATATCTTTATTTTATTTTTAAATGCAAATCTTATTTTACTTGAAACAAGAACATTAATAATAAAACAATAATAAAATAAGAGTAGCCTCCAGTTCAGTGTGAAAATTAATAATAAACATTGTTGAAAAACTATTGAAATGTACATTATTTTATTTGGCAGTTAGTTGTTGACTACATACAGATGTTGATACAACTACTAGGCTACTTCAAAATGCAATGTCTTGCAAAAGTATTCATCCGCCTTGGTGTTTGTCCTGTTTTGTTGCATTACAAGATGGAATTAAAATGGATTTTTTTGGGGGGTTAGCACCATTTGATTTACACAACATGCCTACCACTTTAAAGGTGAAAATTGCTGTTTTACTGTGACACAAACAATAATTAAGATGAAAAAACAAACCTGGAGTGTGCATAGGTATTCACCCCCTTTCATATGAAATCCCTAAATAAGAACTGGTCCAACCAATTCACTTCATAAGTCACATAATTATTTGATTAAGACCCACCTGTGTGCAATCAAAGTGTCACATGATCTGTCACATGATGTCTGTACAAATCAACCTGTTCTGGAAGGACCCTGACTCTGCAACATTACTAAGCAAGCAACATGAAAACCAAAGAGCCTCCAAACAGGTCAGAGACAAAGTTGTGGAGAAGTATTGATCAGGGATGGTTTATAAAATAAATATCCCAAACTTTGAATATCCCAGGGTGCATCATTAATCCATTATAGCAAAATGGAAAGAACATGGCACCACTACAAACCTGGTAAGAGAAGGCCACCCACCAAAACTCACAGACCGGGCAATCAAAAAATTAACGTCCTTCTCACGCCATGTGGCAGCGCCGATCTCCGTTGCCCTCTGCCTCTCACCTATTATATAGCTAGGCTTACAGTGGTGGGCTAGTTGTAGTCAGTCGTCGGACGTGGTCCATGACTTGGCGCATTTGCAAACACTTTCTTTGGTGGCTGACCAGGCCAATTCTTGAGAGGCAGATCCGGCCACAGATCTCACAAATAAATGCCGATGATGTTGATGCCGCCTTGGTATTAGCCTTCTTCCTTGCCCTCTTTGCATCTGCTTCAGCATTAAGCTTGCGCTCTCCTGCTTTGAGTGCCTGATTACACACAGTCCTCCATTCACTTCAGTTCACAGTGAGAAATTCCCAAGTTGCAGTTGGTAAATCAATTTCAAGCATGTCTCTCTTTTGGTGTGCTTGTCCTCTGGTTACCGCGAGAGTTTGACTCCCCACTTGCATCTGTATTTCAGCTTGCCTCGCCAAACGGCAGTAGGTACCATTTTTATAACGGCCTTTGGCATGACCCGACCGTGAGTAGAATTCTCTATCTCCCGATCAAGAGGCTGACACGCTAACCACTAGGCCAACTCGTGGTACAGACAGGGCAAGGAGGGCATTAATCAGAGATGCAACGAAGACACCAAAGATAACACTGAAAGAGCTGCAAAGATCCACAGCAGAGATGGGAGGATCTGTCCATAGGTCAAATGAGATTAAAAATTGATCTTTTTGGCCATCATGGGAAATGCCATGTGTGGTACAAACCCAACTCCCTGAGAACACCATTCCTACAGTGATGCATGGTGGTGGCAGCATCATGCTGTGGGGATATTTTTCATCTGCAAGGACAGAAAAGCTAGTCAGGACTGAAGGAAAGATGGCTGGCACTAAATACAGGGTAATTCTAGAAGAAAACCTGTTTGAGTCAGCCAGAGGTTTGAGACTGGGATGAAGGTTCATGCTCCAGCAGGACAGTGACCCTAAACATACCGCTAAAGCTACACTGGAGTGGTTTAAAGGTCATAGGGAATGGTTGGAGGTGAAGTGTAGAATATCAACTTTATTGTCTAGAAGAATGACCCAAAAAGCGAATTCAATCTTCCTAGTGTCTAATTTGCACCCTAAAATTGAATAAAACAGTTAAAATAAACTGGTTTGCCCAATTTCCAAAGGTTTGTTTACATCTCACTTATGCACACGTTCACCGCCAGGGGACCGTCGTCATGAAGTCATTTAAGTCAAACAGACCAGGAGCAGTTCTGTGTTTACTTGTGAACCGAGCACAAGTGTACGGACTTTGGTTGTGAGAGGTTGTGTAAAATATCTGAAAGTGATAGCGATTTTAAAGTTGGAACTCTCCAAATTACAACCCCAATTCCAAAAAAGTTGGGACAAAGTACAAATTGTAAATAAAAACGGAATGCAATAATTTACAAATCTCAAAAACTGAT
>JANZLB010000017.1:7365493-7375612 GCA_026167865.1 Notarius quadriscutis
GCCCGTAGTCAGCTGGGATAGGCTCCAGCTTGCCTGCGACCCTGTAGAACAGGATAAAGCGGCTACAGATAATGTATGTATGTATACACCATAGACCAGGCCATTTTGTTGATTTGTCTGTATAAACGTGAGCAAACAAATTAGCTGAAGTACAGCGTTACAAGTCTACTGTACCGTGTGTGTGTGTGTAAAGCAACTTTTCTGTGTTACTGTGACAATGCAAAGCAGCAGCCAAAACAAACAGAGCGCTGGAAAGCTGTTCTCTTTCTGAAAATGAATCCTGTAGCTCAGTGCCCTCAGCCCGCCGCTGATTGGATGCCTGAGACAGAGAGAGCGAGAGAGAGGGAGAGATAGAGGGGGCGGGCGCTGAGCAGTGGGCGTGGTCTCGATTGGCGCTCTGTGCGAGCCCATTCTTGTGCGGTTGGAGAGCGGAGCTGGGTTGTGCGCAGCGGCGCAGTGAAACGCGCTGTGGGTCTCTCTGTCTCTCTCTCAGCCTCTACTCTGGGGATACTGAGCTCCTTCCTGCAGCATGGGTGCACATGACAAGCGCTACCGTCTGTACAATAACCTGATCTTTTCATAAGCAGTGGAATTTGCGTCTCTTCTGCCACTTTGGATGGCATCCTGAGCGAGGAGGAGCCCCTGTGTGTGTGTGTGTGTGTGTGAGAGAGAGAGAGAGAGAGAGAGAGAGCTCTTCATCCTCCCAGTGCCTGGGTTTATTTCTTTAGCTAGCTAAAGGAATGAGAAAGCGCAGGTGTGCAGAAGGGTGAGTTTGAAGCTGCATTTTGCTTTTGGGGGAAAAAAAATAAAATAAAATTAAAAAACAAAAACCACCCCCCCTCAAAAAAAAAAAAAATCTGAGATCAGAGAGAGAGAGACTTAGTGTAACAAGAAGGACTGACTTATAAAGTCGTGAAATCAGAAGAATAAGAAGGAGAGAGAGAGAAAAAAAAACCCACTGCAAGCTGTGACAAGGGCCAGAGAGCAACATCTGGAACAGCACCAACATCGCCACATCTCACTGGATCCTACGAGAAATATCTCAGGAAACAAAAATGTCATCGCAAACGAAATACAAGAAGGACAAGGAGATCATTGGGGAATATGAAACACAAGTTAAAGGTATGTTACAGTCTTCTTGAAGTTTCATGCAGCAGCAGCATCATTTGCTTACAGATGTGTTGCATTACAGATGCTTGCAAAAAAAAAAAAAGAAAAATATCATGAATGCTTCTCGACATCAATCGTGACTCGGCTAATCTTTGGGCTTGATGTGGTGCTCTGTGCACTGAACCTGAACCGGGTAACGCCTCATCTCTGCTTGCACATCCGCCCACCCCTTCGACTTTTCCCTGGTTTGTGACTGAACTTCCATTGCGTTTGAATCGCGCATGAATCCGCTATTGTGCAATGCGGAGCAGTCTGTATGCGGACCTGTGGCGAGACCGATAGCGCGAGATCCCGGAGGGAATGCAGGAGACTCGGCTGCGCGTGCAGGGAAGCTGGAATAGTGCACGAGCTGCGTGCACGGCTCGCGCCTGCTCCAGAACCGGAACCGAACTAAACACGCGCTTTCTTTATTTGTCGGTGAGCGGCTCACAAGCAGCCTGAGTGAAGGCTTTGTTGCTGGGTAGAATGGAGTATTTCAAGCTCCTTACACACAGATGGGTGGAACTTGGAGGCGACTGTACACGGGGCCACTTTCTCCTTTTGTTTACTGAATAAACTCCAGCTCTGTGAAATAAACATCCCAGTGGAGTGGCAGTAAATAAACCACAAAGTCTCTCACGACGATAATTTGCCTGGGAAACACAGTGTGTGACAGTATAGAGCCTTTACCGACTAGAAATACTGTCTGTCTATCTGTTTATCTATCTGTCTGTCTGTTTATCTGTCTGTCTGTGTCTATCTGTCTGTCCGTTTATCTGTCTGTCTGTCTTTCTGTTTATCTGTCTGCCTGTTTGTCTGTCTGTCTGTTTATCTGCCTGTCTGTCTGTGTCTGTCTATCTGTCTCTTTCTGTTTATCTATCTGTCTGTTTATCTGTCTATCTGTCTGTCTATCTATCTGTCTGTTTATCTGTCTATCTGTCTGTTTCTCTATCTGTCTGTCTTTCTGTTTGTCTGTCTGTCTGTCTGTTTATCTGTCTGTCTATCTGTTTATCTGTCTGTCTATCTGTCTGTTTATCTGTCTGTTTGTCTGTGTCTATCTGTCTGTTTCTCTGTCTGTCTATCTGTCTGTCTTTCTATTTATCTATCTGTCTGTCTGTTTCTCTATCTGTCTGTTTGTCTGTCTGTCTGTCTGTCTGTCTGTCTGTTTATCTGTCTGTTTATCTGTCTGTCTGTTTCTCTATCTGTCTGTCTGTTTATCTGTCTATCTGTCTGTCTGTGTCTATCTGTCTGTCTGTTTATCTGTCTATCTGTCTGTGTCTGTCTGTCTGTTTATCTGTCTGTCTATCTGTCTGTGTCTGTTTGTCTGTGTCTATCTGTCTGTTTCTCTGTCTGTCTATGTCCTTCTGTTTATCTGTCTGTCTATCTGTCTGTTTATCTATCTGTCTACCTGTCTGTTTATCTGTGAATATCTCTTAACGCAAACTAAACAAACTCTCAACTAAAACTAGCAATTAATTCCTAAAATCAAAATCAAACTACAGTACTTATACACTCCTCCTAAAGCTAGACTGAAATTAAAAAACAAATTGAAAGACTCAATAATAAACACAAATGAAATTTTCAAACTACCATGACTCAGCCCTCAATACTGGCCCCCTGATTTTTTTAGCACCCGCCGCCACTGGCCGGGAAAGTTCATAAATATCGCAAGATTAAATTATTATATCCTGAGATACGATGGCCTACATCATGGGACACAACTGACGCCCAACGCGGAACCCATTTCTACCCCATCCCATACTGTTGCCCAGCCAACCCAGTGGTAGGCCATTTGGGTCCCAGATGGGCGTGCTGGTTGGGACCTGTCTGTCTGTCTATACATATACACAGTACTGTGCAATGCTGTGGAGCAAAGATGCTTTCACAACTAATCATGTGAATAAAAATACTATAAAGAGCAGTAAATAGCAATAAACCAATTTAAAAAAGTCAAAATTTGGTGTGATGACCCTTTTCTGAACAGTAATCTAGCAGTCTCGGGTACAATTTGTACAGTTTTATAACTGGTACGTTTTACTGAGCATCTTGCAGAATCAGTCATAGTTCTTCTGGAGATGTTATCTGTCTCGCTTCTTATTTTTGCAGTCTTCATTGTGTTCCAGTAAAAATCCAGCAGCCTTCATTATGTTGTTGTTGGAACAGTTGTTCAGTTGTCTCTGATGTAATATACTGCTTTCTTTACTGACATACAAACATTTTTCTGTAACCGGTAATTTTGTGCTGGAAAACTAGCACTTGGAAATATAGAATACGTACTGTACTGACTGCTGGGACTTTCCAATCACAAATGACTCCCGAAATCCTTCTCCAAGAGTGGAGCAGTTGGAGAAGGATTTCGGGAGTCATTTGTGATAGGAAAGTCCCAGCAAAAGTGAAAGGTAAGATGTATAAGACAGTAGTGAGACCAGCTGTGATGTATGGATTGGAGACCATACCCTTAATGAAGAGACAGGAGGCAAAGTTGGAGGTGGTGGAGTTGAGGATGTTAAGGTTTGCAACGGGAGTGACAAGGTTGGACAGGATAAGGAACAAGCACATCAGAGGGACAGCACATGTGGAGAACTTGGGAATTAAACCAAGAGAGATGAGGCTGAGATGGTATGGGCACATCCTGAAAAGAGATGCACAGCATGTTGGAAGGAGAATGTTGAGCATGGAGCTGCCAGGCACACGAAAACGAGGAAGGCCATAGTACATGGATACAGTACATGGATGTGGCGAGAGAGGACATGAAAGTGGCAGGTGTGATAGAGAAGGATGCAAAAGACAGGGAGCAATGGAGACGAAAGATCCGCTGTGGTGATCCCTAATCGGGAGCAGCCAAAAGAAGAAGAATTGGGAGCTTTTCGTTTCCAGAGTTTCAAACTTGTTGCAGATATAGCTTTCTGAAAAGTGTGAAATAAAAACAATGCACATTTAGTTTATATAATCCAACTGTTGAAAAATAGTACTAACATTAGACTAACATTAGTAGGAGCGACAACTGCCACTCTCATCAAAAACAGGGCCTCATAGTAATATTTAACTCATAAAAAAACAGTTTTATTAGAATCTAATCACACTGGAATATTTATAGCTGTGACACAATGGTGTAGTGGTTAGCACAGTAAGAAGGTTCTGGGTTCGAGCCTTGTGGCTGACTGGGGCCTTTCTGTGTAGGATTTTCACATGTTCTCCCCAGGCTTGTGTGAGTTTCCTCTGAGTGCTCTGGTGACCTTATACAGTCCAAAAGATATGCAGATTAGGTTAACTGGTGCAAGAATGACTGGTGGTTTGAATAGACTGGTGACCTACCCAGGGTGTACCTCACCTCCTGCCTAGCTCTGGCTCCAGCTCCCTGTGACTCTCAATGGATTATCACTGTAGATAATGAATGAAGGAATGGTTTATAATTGCTTATAAATTAAGGGTGGTACAAAGAGTAGTGCTGCTGCTTCACAGTTCCATAGTCTCCAGTTCAAGTTACTATTTTCATGTCCATCTGGGTTCTCCAGTTTCCTTCCAGTCGATGGAATGTTTACGCTAAAATGTTTGTGCGCGCATGCGCATGACTGTACATAGCAGCCCATCTATGGTGTATTCCTACCTCACCTTCTGGGATAGACCCAGGCGACTTCTGATCAGAATAAAAAGTGTGTACTAAAGGCAAATGACAATGTTTATTTGTAAAATACTGTGTTTTATATGTAACCCAATCAATCAAATATCCAGAGAATTAGGCTTAGAACTACAACAGTAGCAAGTTGTGTAATCTCCATCACTGTAACCTCAGGAGAAAAAGTGCTTATACCAAGTATTATTTCAGGCTGTAGTAGAAGAAAGTAATTATACATTTCAGGATGACATGGTGGAAGTCAAGTTGACAGGCTCACATCTAAAGAATTTTTAGAGTAACCCCGTAATAGGCACTTGAGAGTCAACAGCATCATCCAGCAGATTATTTTGTGTGGTTTTAGATGCAAGTTTGTTCAACACAGCAGGTGTGTTTCCCTTCACAGAAGAGCTAATACTACATTATTAACTAGGGTTGCCAGGTGTCAGCAACATTTCCATCCCAACTACAGCTTAAAAAAAAAAAAAAAAAAAGACCTGAAACTAGCTCAAAGTTCAAGCATCGGAAAAAGCAAGACACATTCTTGTCTCAGTCTTTACCTGGAAACAAACATCACCAAGGTGTAGAAACCTCATCTCATTATCTGTAGCCGCTTTATCCTGTTCTACAGGGTCACAGACAAGTTGGAGCCTATCCCAGCTAACTACGGGCGAAAGGCGGGGTACACCCTGGACAAGTCACCGGTTAACCTAACCTGCATGTCTTTGGACTGTGGGGGAAACCGGAGCACCCGGAGGAAACCCACACGGACACGGGGAGAACATGCAAACTCCGCACAGAAACCTTACATTATTATCCACTCTCTCTCCTTTACTTCTCCCAATCTTTGCAATACAGCTCGGTTCATCATAGGCACAACATCTACATTTGTTCATAAAAGACTTATCAAATTTAAGATTTTATTCTATTTTTTCCACAGCAAAAACAACCCCAGAATATTTTTAAACTGGCACAATCTGGCAACCCTATAAACCCCATTTTTACCCCAAATAATCACAGACCTGAGCATGTGGAAATGCGATCCCTGAACCAATGGGCCTCTAGTAACTCATTAAAAGGTTCCTTTGGAACACTCAGTGCAATAATATGTCTATGAAAATGGGAACGTGAGCTCACTGCCCCATGAACGCACATCTAGAAAATCAAATAATGGAACACTGGCTTATCTATGTAGCATAAGCATCATTACATTTTTTTTTTTTAATCATTCAAAAAAAAAAAAAGTGTTAATATTTCAATGGAATTGAATAAGGACTGTTGAACAGCTGATGAGAGATGGTAAAGCCATTTCAATGCTGTTGAGTGAGATTGCTTACACAAATCCTACAACTGTATTCTCCAGAAATACAGTAGATGTGGCATGTGTAATTTTACATACATAAATGCACCATTAAAATGTCATGTTAATCAGCAAAACAGTGATAGCAGGGAGATTAAATATGTTCCTCAATGACCACTTTGAGAAGAGAATCTGCTGAATTTCTTTTATTAATAACTAAATTCACATTTATTTAACAAACCTTCATTTTAAATATGTAAATAAACAGTTTCAATCCAGAGTGGGGAAAAAAAAAAAAAAAAGGATACATAACTTCACAGTTTATTAATAACTGCATAGACCGCATCATACTTCACTAAGTTACCAGTATGGGGACACACACAGCTTATTCAGAACAATCTCACCACTGCTTATAGGAAGAGAAAGATCATAGGCATGTCCTGCATCTATATCCATCTCCATTCAACACTTATTTGTTCTTTAGTTTTTCCCAACTGCTCTCGGTTTTCCTGGGCTCTCCTCTGGCCAGTGCATTCTGCTGGCTCAGAAGGCGTTCTTCGGCCTTGCATATACCTATTAAACTCCTCTGGGGTGAGGTTAAGAGCTGTGCCATCCAGTTTCTCAGTGAAGGCAACAGTGCACGACTGAGAAGGGAATAAAGAGCTTCTGCTTGTTTTGTGCAATTTTTTTTTTTAAAAACACCAGATACACAAAACCCAAGAGTTATAAGAAAAATATAACATCTGTAAACATTTTGTGAAAAGCCACATAACAGGTCATTACTTAACATTAATTTGCCAGAAGATTTTGTAGTAGTACTGCGATTCAAAAACACTGAGTAAATCCACCAGTGCTCCATAACATAGTTCACACAGATCCCATGTGGCATCAACACCCAGATAGTAAAATCTAAAAGTTTTACATGTTTATATGCATCGATTTCCAGTGACTTCAGGCTACTCCATCCAACAAATGCCTTAACTAGTGTTTACTGGATGACATGGTACTTTTTCTAAGCAGATGAACAAAATAGAGATTTTAATTGTACTACAGCTCCACGGTTTTAGTGCTACATCTAGTGTAGTCTAAAGCTTAAGAACAAGCTGACGTTAACTTGTAGTCATGATCTTCCAAAAAAACGTGCAGAAGTCAGGAGGAGTATTTACTGATGACATTGCTGTTGACTCTGTTGCTCAGTAACAACTTTTCGTCCCTGATGAACAGCTTCAAACTGTGACCTGCAAGTCACACAAGCTAAAACAGGAGTGATGAAGGCGACACGTTGATGGCAAGTGAGCCAAGTCATGAGCTTATAAATGAAACCCTGAGACTAAGAAAGTAAGGAAATATTTTTATATGGTGCATTAGCAGAGGAGAAAAATTACCTTGCCCAAACTGATGCAGACCTTCATCTTTAACAAATGCCGTTTTCATCAACATTTACAAGGACAAAAGGGCATATTGCAAACTTTGTGAGTAGCAACACAGTTTGAATATGCTTTTCCTCTCCATATTGTGGGGAGGAAAGGAAGGGGAAAAAAAAAAATCCCACACCCCAGTCCTTCATTGAATATTTCAATATTTACTTATCTGTACACAAGTGCAAAAACAGTGCTAATAAATTTCAATCTGCCAAATTCTAGATTCCAGCACCAGTGTGAAGTAACAGAGAAGCTACAAAATTTTGTACCATCTGCCTTTTTTTTTTTTTTAAATTCCAACAGTGCAGATTCAGCACACAAACAAAATGGAAACTGCTTTCTTTAAATAACAGTCAGCACACAGTGTTTTCAGGCTGAGCTTCAGCTACGTCATCTTTCAGGACCAACATTGACTGAGTCCTGACTTCATCTATCTGGTCCTGTACAGAACGTACCCACAAATCCAGCTGTTCCTGAAAAGCACGCACACCTTGTTCGACCTTCTCCTGTCGGTTCTTTAGTTTTTCCAACTGCTCTCGGTTTTCCTGGGCTCTCCTCTGGCCAGTGCATTCTGCTGGCTCAGAAGGCGTTCTTCGGCCTTGCATATACCTATTAAACTCCTCTGGGGTGAGGTTAAGAGCCGGGCCATCCAGCTTCTCAATGAAGGCAACAGTGCACGACTGAGAAGGGAATAGAGAGAGAGCGCTTATGAATGCCCCACATACACTTACTATCCACTTCAATAGCAACACCTGTACGAGTGGTTCATGCAGTTATCTAATCAGCTAAATCACATGGCAGCAGCACTAATCTTTCATTTGGATATTTGATGTTTAGATGAACTGAAGCTTTTGACATGTATCTGCATATAGTGCATTGTAAACCCACCAGGTTTGTAAAGTAGTAGCCGCTCTCCCCTGCCATCAGGCTGTGTGGCAGACCAAAGCGGACAATGTAGTTTATGTTGGAGTGCAGACGGGGAGGGTTGGCCCTCAGTACGACGTAAATCAGAGCAGACAAGAAGTCATCTGCATTCGCTGGCTGCCTGTTCTCGGAGGCGAGCGCCTGAAAAATATGCTGACTGCACTTGGACAAACAGGTCAGTTTATCCTGAGGCGCACGCTTGGCATCCATCTCTATGATGGCTATGGGATACAATGTAGAAAAGACTTCTCAAATTAGATTAAAACCACTATATTTAAACCACTTTGAGAAACAAACCATGCCTAATCTTAATGAAATAAGATAAGATTGGGTATATCGGGTTAAAGGAGAACTGAAGTCATTTTTAAACATGCTTTATTTCTTAATTAAGATTTTATTCAATCATGTCTTCGGTTTTAGTAACCTTATATCGTGACTCGTATTGCAATTAATTGCACTTAAATATACTTGTGGGCCTATTCGGTTTTTAGCCATGTTGAATTTAGTTCATTTGGTCCACGCCAGGCGTCGCTTATCCGCACGATCTTCACGAGACTTCGAAGCGTGAAGTGTCAGCGTCACCATTTTGAAAACTGTTTTCCAAACGAATTATTGCACAAAAATGAGTTTAAGTGACAATTACTGCCTACTTTTTCCAAACTTTCCTGACTGCTGTCAAAACAAACAACTTCCAGCTTGATTACATCAGCATTCGAAGGAGGGTGCGTGCACGTTTTGACAACGTTGGCAGATGTTTGTCAATTTTGATTTACGCTGTACGTTTTACTTCCGTCCTACAATGTCTCGCACAGGTCTCAACGAATCTCGTTTACAGCCATTACTTTGACATATGGACTGATATTACATAGCATATTCCAAACACTCAACTTGCTATTGCAGTAACAAAATAGCTATCAAAAATGCATTCCTATATTTTATAAAATTAGATAAATAGAATTGATTAAAAAAAAAAAAAATTGCCTTCAGTTCTCCTTTAAATCAGGACCTCCCATTTATCAGTGGTGCACGCACACATCGCATGTACAAACTTCTCAAAATATGCCCAGATGCGTGTGCATATATGCACAGCTTTGATAAATACATAAAGTTTAATCAGCAAAAGACAATTTAGAATTTTAACTGAGGCAGAGGTTTTTTTTTTTTTTGCCGTCAGATCATCACCTGTAATTGCTGATAAATACGGGTCACTGTTGTCTGAGCTACCCTGTGGAAAAGGCACACGCAGCATCTCAGGAGTAACCCAGTTCAATGACCTGTCAGATTAAAACATGAATAAATCCATTTTTAAAATCCATTACCCTGTGCATTATACAAACAAAATCATATGCATGGACAAATTGTTTCAGGGCTATTAGATTTTATTTGTAGCTGCCTGAAAAACAAGTAGGTTCAATAAATCAGTTAAAGGAGGAGTTAAAAAAAAAAAATCTTTATTGAAAAGTATTTGTTTGGTGGAGTATAGCTGGAATGTGTAATGTGCATAATCCAAATTCCATCACCTGTTACACTGCATACAAAGGCTGAGACACGACGTGGTTGACAGTGGAATGTCGTCTACACATTATGTAGCTTGTACAACAACTACAATCAGTCTTTTCAAAACATCTCATTATGTCTAGCCGCTTTATCCTGTTCTACAGGGTCGCAGGCAAGCTGGAGCCTATCCCAGCTGACTACAGGCGAAAGGCGGG
>JANZLB010000017.1:7601732-7611755 GCA_026167865.1 Notarius quadriscutis
GGTTAAATGCAGAGGATAAATTTCACTGTGCTTGAAGTGTGCATGTGACGAATAAAGGTTCTTAATCTTAATCTTAAACATCTGCTTAGGAAGGAGATGTACTTTACTAGCAACCAGGGAATGGTCAGTATCGCAATCAGTGCTGTGGTAGCTGACGAGTACGTTGTTCAATGTTTTTCTGTGTGTTATTATTAGATCAAGTTGCTGCCAGAGGCGAGATCGTGGATGGCGCAAGATACATGATGGATTGGCTTGGTGGAGTAGAACGTGTTCGTAATACAAAGGTTATAATAGGAGCAGAGTTCTAAAAGCCTCTGCCCATTCTTGTTTAGTTTGCCAATACCAAAGTGACTGAGGCAAGTAGGCCAAGAACCATGGTCAGAGCCAACTCTAGCATTAAAGTCGCCAAGGAGGAACAGGTTTTCAGAGGGAGCAATACCTTTGATGGTGTTGTCAAGTTCTTCATAGAACTGGTCTTTTGCCTCTGCAGGTGAAGAGAGTATGGGGGCATACACGCACAGAATGTTGACTGGACCTGAGGACATTGACAGACGAAGATATAAACTGCATTCAATGCCTTCAGGTGGGATGTCAACAGCTGATAACAGATAATTCTTCACTGCGAAACCGACGCCATGCTCACGAGGTTTGCCAGGCTCCTTTCCTTGCCAGAAAAATGTGCAGTCATGTTCTCTGAGACTTCCAGATGATGGAAGTCGGGTCTCTTGTAGTGCAGCGATGTCTATATTGAGTCTCGTAAGCTCGTGGCTAATGATGGCAGTCTTCCTGTAGTCATCAATCTGTTGGAGATTTTCAGAGAGGCCAGGACACATGGTCCTGACATTCCAGCTTGCTATTCTTAGGGTGTTTTTCTTTCTCTGTTGTTTGCCTGGTGCAAGGTTTACAGTCTGTTTTTCAGTGTTTGGGATAGCTCCAAGTACCCATTGGAACAGGCAGACTGCGGCAGGTCAGCACCTTACTGGCCGGGGGCTGCCCGGATTGGGGCGGGCAGTTGCTGACCAGTAAAACACAATGGTTCCTCCCACCGTTAGAGACAACCTGTAGCGTCCTCCCTACACCAATCGGTCTGGGCTTATCACTTGTAACTGCTGCCTCCTGTGTTGTTTTAGCCACTGGGGACCAGTGGCAATGAAGTAACCTCTCCATAGCACAGCGCCAGGGCAGAAGTGTAAGGACACTCAGGAATGCCCAATTGTCTGAGTCCCCCTCTTGGCCTAACCAGTGAAATCCAAAGGAAAGTAGAGCAGTACATTTGGCATCGGGTTGGCTGCAGGAGCTGCCAGAAAGAAGACAAGAATACCGAACCAACTGCCTACGGGGCCCCACTCCGGATTTTTCATTGAAGTTTACTCCTCTAGCCTTTTCCATAACTCAAGGCAACAGAGACAGAAGAGCTTCGTCTACCTGCACCATAACCCAGGCAGGGAGGCTCAGGGTGTGCTAATGCTTGCCCAAGGCATACACCCAGGCTAGTGGAGGGAAGGAGGCACCTAGCCCCATTTTAGACCGGCTCCAAGCAAGGTCTAGCCACCGCCTTACGCTTTAGAATATGATGTCACTTAGAGCTCTTAAAGGTTCAGAAATATCCCTGACTATACCTGTCACATTCAGCAAAGTATTACATACAGCAGCTTTAAAGTAGGATGTCATTTAGGGCCTTCAAAGTTTCAGAAACAGCTTTGCTATATATTTTTCTTACTTTTTATACGTTTAACAAATGTTGTCATCTCTTAACAAACAACACCAGACACTGACTCAATTCATACTCCAGTTTGTGAATGAATTTTATTCAGAGTTTTTGGAGCTTTATTTAGGAAACTGACAAAAATACAAAAGATTTGATGAAGCTGATGAAATAAAAACAGTCCCTGATTATGAATGTCTTGACATCAGTGATTGGGTGCATGATAGTGGATTTGTGGTTTAAATATATTTATGTTGATCTAGTCAGAAGGTGCATGTAGGAAATCGACTGTTGAGTGCAAAGATAAAGTGAGAAGAGCTCAAGCATGCACAAGGTCTTGCACAGAGCAGAAGAAGGAACTTGCCTCATGTTTTGCGGCTGATGACCAGGCACAAGGAAAAAAGAAATCTGAGAACGTCCAAGAACATCTGAGAAGGTCTGAGAAAGTCTGAGAATATCCAAGAACATCTGAGAAAGTCCGAGAACATCTGCTAAATGTTTGAGACATTTAGCAAAACGCATCTGATTAATCTCCTTCCTGTAATCATCTGCCTTATATCAGTAACATTCTGTACATTCTCTAAATTCCACGCAGCACTCACAAACATCAGCTTTCCATTTGTGATGTTTCACCTGCAGTAGGGGGCGGGGCTTGTAGAGCTCACTTACTGCACATTGTGGTTATCGTTGTTCTTTTTCCTCCACAAAAAGTGGAGTTTTGTTGTAGTTTAAAGAAACATGGTGGCGCAAACAAGTCAGTCAGCGATCTACTATGACATGAATTGGGTTCGGCCAATTTGTGTCATTGTTACCATGGAAACTGAGTGACCTGGTTAATATTTGGGGACTTGTTTAATAATGAATGTAACAGATGGATTACATTCGTACATCATACTCACATGAGGTTCATCTCGGCCTAAAGTAATAATGATATTTAAAATAATAAACTGCATGCAAATAAAATCAAACTATAATAATCATTAAAATAATGTAAATATATTTCTAATAGTGAAGGGTAGTCCAGAGCTAAAGTGAAAAGCAGTGTGTTTTAGCTGTTTGTTAATTAATTGATTGATCGATTGATTACAAGAAATAAAGCCTGACAAAACTTTGGTGCTTAAAAACACACCATTTCATCTCTTTATAAATTTAAGATGTGGAATATGAAGAACCTGAGCATGAGATGATCTTCAGGTTAAACCAAGAGATTAAGATTTTATAGTCATTTCTAAAGTGGGTGGAATGAAGCTAAAATTGGCCTCGCCTTGTTTTCTGTAGCATACGTTAATATTCATGTTGCTGAAGTTTGCATGCGTTCTCGTTTATTGGTATTAGGACATCCTGTGAGACGTGTAATACAGTGGTCAAGATAAAAATGAAAAAACAGTAGATGTGGTTGGACTTTTTGGGGAAGTTTGGGTGTGGTGACTGACCTGGCCACGCCCACACTGTGTAGTTACTACATGTTTCTGCATGTGAAACTCCACCACAAGCTCCTACACCATATGTCATGTTCTGTAATGTAATTTAAATCTGTCCATGGTAATCAGGCTGTGGTTATGATCTGCTTCTAGTTCAGTGTGAACTCCACATTTACAAAACAAACATCGCCTCATGGATGGACTCTAGGAACATCACATCTATCTACACCACAACAGAGTTGAATTCTCCATTCTGATTGGTCAGAACATGTTGATTAATTCTCTCTAAACAGCAGCTCCGACAGTAGTGCAGGCAGGTTTATATTAATGCGCTTATTCTAATACGTTATTGTTTCTATAGTAACAGCTCATCCACAGGGATGGAGTAGTGACGTTTCCTATGAAGATTGAACAGTTTATTTTAGATTAACGCTGAAGGAGTCTCCAGTGTTAGAGGGAAAGCTGTGCACTCTTTTTCTCTCATGAACATTCAGAGAGAGAATAAAGTCAAGTTTGTTTGTATAGCATTTTTAACAATAGACATTGTCCCAAAGCAGCTTTACAGAACCTGAATGACCCAAGACATGAGCCAATTTTATCCCTAATCTATTCCACATTTTGTTCTCTCTCATTTATGCAACATGGGAAAGAGCAAACATGTGGACTGCCTGCAGGGCCCTGAGGACTGGTTTGAAACACTGATACCCATGGAGTGGGAGACCTGATGCTGATAAATTATCAGTGATAATGCTGGTGGTGGAGGTAGTGATGAGAAACAAAAGTCACAAGTAATGCCAGCAGTATTTCTGTTCAAGCAATTAAATATCATGTAACCTAAATAAAAATCAGAGCCAAACACATATTCTGTTTTATTACCTCTCAGTTGTTTTTTTTTACCACACTGTCGGAGCACAGATCAAAGGCATGTTTAGTCAGTCATATCGCAATGGAATACAGTAACGTAGAAAATCTTATCACTCGTGTCAGATGTAATCAGCATCTGTTTCTCATGCTGTTAAAACATTTTTGGGGTTGACTCAATCATGAGCACAGTTTGGCTGTGATAACCTCCACTCTTCTGGGAAAGTTTTAACGCTAGATTTTGGAACATAGCTCCCGGATTTGCCCTTTTGGCTACAAGAGCATTCGCGAGGTCAGGCACTGATGTTGAGTAAGAAGGACTGGGGTGCAGTCAATGTTCCAGTTCATCCCAAAGGTGTTCAGTGGGGTTCAGGTCAGGGCTCTGTGCAGGACACTTGAGTTCTTCCACTCCAACCTTAGTAAACCCTATCTTTACGCTTTGTGTACAGTGGCATTGTCTTGCTGGAACAGGTTTGGGCCTTTTAGTTCTAGTGAAAGGAAACTGTAATGCCACAGCATACAAACATTCTGTAAAATTGTGTGTTTCCAACTTTGTGGGAACAGTTTGGAGAAGAACCATATATGGGTGTAATGATCAGATGTCCACAAACCATCAGCCTTACAGTGTAATATAATGTATCACCAGGTGATCAGCTCTTAATTGTACAACTGTAAGCAAGAGCAAGGTCACAAGTAATCACTGTCACAAATTCCCAGAAGTTGAAGAAAACATCACTGACCCCGTGCTCTGGGTAGGAAAGATGGCATTCCTCTTCATACTTTCCACCACAGCAACAATAGCAAATGTCCTGGGAGCTATAGAGCTGTTAACACTTGTCTATAAATACATGTGACCACCTCTTCAAAAAGCTCCTTGGGAAAGAGCTCAGTTTCCATATCCTCTACAAGTCCTTAATTGTTCATGTCTTAAATCTTTCCACCTGGTGACTTGTGCTGCTTTTGGCTTCATGCACATCTCAACACAAGCCAGGCTGCCTATATTGAGCTTGTAGCAAGGGACTGGAAATCATGGAATAGCTAGGAAAAAGAGTTTTCAGCTTCAAGATGACATCCTTTCGGAAAGGTAAGAGTAAGCTTCACATGACTTAAAGGAAGCTCATGTCAGCCCTCAACTGGGAGAAATTGTGTTAGGAATTCTAAAATAAAACAACTGCACTGCAATAATCTCTCTCTACCTGCATATGAGACTGGAATACAATACATGAGCCACTCCTGTGATGAGGTTATGATTGGCAAACTCCAATATAAGCAAAACAATCGGATATTCACTGAGCCTTTTCCATGTTGCTGCTTCTTCACTGAGGCCCATCCAGTGTATGAGCAGGTTCCTCATGGCCTCAGGGAAGAGCTCGGTTGCTAGATCTTCCGCTGGTGGTAGGTCTTTAATGTGTTCAATATTTCTCATCTTAAATCCTTCCACCTGGTGACTCACGCTGCTGTTGGCTTCATGGAACTGTTGACCCAGCCAGCTAGCCACAGCCTGTAGTAAAGGACTGGAATAGATGGAGTGTCCATGAAAATGAGTTTGAAGCAAGACCATCACAGCTTCTGTCAGTTTTTCCTCATTTACCTGTCCATCAATCCAATATTCAACATAATCCAGCAGTTTCAAAATGGTCTCTTCATGGTTCTTGTCCATAGCCGATGTACATTTCACCTTGTTTCCTATGCTGTAAAGCCTCTCTGCGAGTACACTAAAGTGTTTAGACTCCACTGGTTCAGCTAGGGAGCAGTAATCATGGTCTGCAGAAGATGAATTATCTCCTTGACCAGATGTTGACTCGAACGTCATTTCCTCCAAACCTTCAACTGTGGTCTGAGAATTTAAATTGTCCTCTGTAGCTACAGAAATCGCACTAGATAAATGATTAAATCCTTCTGGTATCTCTTGATCACTAGCTTTTGGTGGGTTCATGTCTAACTGGATTCCAATATTGTACACCAAGTTTAGTTGATCATCATTGATCCGAGATTTCCACAGATCCTGAAAAACAGAATAAGGTTGAATAAAGATTTGCAGAACACTTCTGATATTACAAATTTCTAAGAGAATGCTGAAATCTATATTTCTGCATTTTTATGGTCTGCTCAAGAGTTTAATATGAAACCAAATATGTGGAGCAGTCAGATACAGTCAAAACTTGTCAGATGCTGCTGTGGCTGAATATTGGAACATAGCTGAAAAAGGTGAAAAATATGATTGACATAAAATGTCGTATTTCTGCCGACACCACAAGAGGTCCTTTCATCTTTGTTCTAGTAAAACCATGTCCACTTTTGAGAAAAAATATAACAAGAATAACATGAAGACACTTGTGCATTAACCGGTTCTGCTCTAGCTCATCACCTGCTGTTTGTTAACGTAAGAAACACAGTATAAAAAAAAGTCTCTTAGATAAAGATTTGACTGAAAGCTGCTCTGAACATCCTGTGGAATTGTCTGTTCTTTCCTTGAATGCGTGAGAATAAAGTTGGTTTGCTCATATGACCTCCTCCCTCTATTTGTTCGTGATAAGGAAGAAAATTAGTGAAAATGGGTCAACTATCAATTTTTATAGGCCATCTTGGGTGTCGATACTTATCAAAACAGTACTCTGTCCCACTCATAACATCTGATATCGGTTTGTCACTGAATATTTACTGTTAACTGATTAGTGTAGACAGAAATGTGCTTGTTCTTGCATTTACTGTAATGAGAGCAAAAGCAGACAAGTGTCACAAATGTGTCTCAAATTGCATACTTATTTCATTATTACTCCTGATAAATTAGCGCATCTTTCATAAAGGATTTAAACCCAGAGTGGGCGTGGTCTAAGCCAAAAAGGTTTTCTTATAGTTAGTTCTATTTCCCAAAATACAAACAGGCTAGCAGGCAGTTACAAAGGATGAATGAGTTAACACTGTAAAAGCATTGCACAGTGTGAAGTGAATGATTGTGGTCTTTCTTTGTCCCAGGAGCTTCATATCTGACCACTCACTTGTGCCTGCATGAAAGAAAAGACCTTCAGCTCTTGAGACTATTTTTTGTTGCTTCCCACAGGATCCTAGTCCTGACACACACCTCTAATCTCAACCAGATGCCCTGTGAACCTTTTTAGCAAGTTTTCCTTCTAGTTCCTTTTTTTTTTTTAAATAAGTGTGTCTCCTGTTAGTATCGGTTTCTCAAGTGTTAAATGTTGAAATTTACAAATAATTATATTAAAGGGTCATACACACTCAATTTTATTTCTGAAACAGAAAAAAATACCTTACAAATATTACACCTTGCCAACACAGTACCAATCATACCATCTGTTTTTTTTTAATGATTTTCTAGTTTTGCGACCTGATTGCACAGCAACACCCACTAACTTTTTGCCTACAATGTGGCGTATGTTTACTAGCCACTTTATTAGGAACATCTGCTCATTCATGGGCACTTATTCATTGAAACGAGGTAGCTGAAGATTTAAAAAACATTTTTTTTTAAAGTAACACCCCCTACACACACACACTTCAACTGTCCATTTTGGGTGAGCCTTTACCCACTTTATCATCTGATTCTTTTTCTTGACTGGACAAGGAGTGGAACCCGATGTGGTCTTCTGTTGTTGTAGGTCATCTACCTCAGGGTTGGAGTGCTTTTGAGATGTTTTTCTGCTTACCACTGCTTTAAACAGTGATTATTTGAGTTACTGTGGACTTCCTGTAATCAGTATGGACATTCTCCAATTTCTCTCATCAACAAGATGTTTCTTCCTGAAGAACCACTGCTCACTGGATTTTTTTTGTTTGTTTGTTTTTTGGATTTTCCATTGTGTGTGAACATTAGATAATAGAGTCTGTCCAGCACCAACAGCCATGTCACACTCAGTCACTAAGATCATGATGGTTGATCTGAACATTAACTGAAACTCTTGACCTGTATCTGCATGATTTTTTTTGCCTTTCACTGCTGCCATACTGGATAATTGCCGGAATATTCAAGGCTCCAGGTGTTCCTAATAAAGTGGTTGGTGTATGTATGCAGTAAATGAACCTGATGAACTCAGCAATTCAGTTGAAATACAGTATACACTACCTGAAATGACTCCAAGATTGACAGCTGCTCTTGTTTGCTGTAAAGCTCAAAGGCCACTCGAAAAACCCCATGAACACAGTAGAACCACAAACTGTTACTGGAACAAGGAACTCGTAAACCTTGGAACCTCAAGTCTGCAAGTATACATCAGACAAAACAGCATCTCCATCACAACATCCATCTGACAATCTTGTAGTTTCAGGCTGTTTACATTAGCTCAAAGACATGATACCTGATGAGAAAGCCAGTTTGGTTGCAAGTCCTCTTTTTGCAAACTTGGCATGGTATCTGGGATGGTTTTCAGTGCGGACATCCGTGTTCAAAAAGAGATCAGCTCCAAGAAAGAGGGGGATTACTGGCTTCTTTATAAATTAAGACATGAAGCTGTTAATTGTGTACAACATTTGCAAAGTAGCATATGCTATGTCAAAAAAATAAAAACATTTATTTACCTCATTTGTACTCGGTTTGGTCACTTGAAAGGAATTGTCACCAACGAGGTATAAGTATCGAATTCTCCTTTTGCCACTTTCCCAGTATGGCAAATTGGTGACCGAGATAGACTTAGTGGTCATTATTTTGATTTTTTTTAATGGGTTTGACACCCTTTCACGTGATTACACAAAGATGAATATCAAGTTAGTTTTCTTTTGTGCATTATTAACAGGGAAATTTTCTCATATGTTAGGTTTTCATAACTACCTTCCAGGCTTTGGTTAAAGTACAAGCCTTGCAACCAAATTATGCAAAAGGAAATTGTATCATATAAGGAATGGCTGCAGGAACTTAATAATATATTTTTAAATGTATATAAGATGAAGTATTTACTCTGAAACCACACTTCAGTTCAGTCTCAGGATTGCTGACAGAGCCTGAACGGTCACTTCATAAACAAGAAAAGCCTCCAGTTCTTTTGAGGAGAAAAAAGTTGGAAATCTGCTTCAAATTCAAAACTTTCCCATTAATACAGAGGTATATTCAGATCTGGTGACTGAATATATCGGATTTACTTTATCCTGGTGTTTACAAGCTGACTCCAGAACTCTCTTATCCAAATTGAGGATGTGTTTAGAAAGTGCCCATGATTTGACGCACACTGCAACACGAAGAGCCGAAATAAATAAAATAACGTTTTAACTGAACGTTCGCTATGTTAAAAATAAGTACAAAGTTAATATACAGAGAATAGAAAACAAAACAGTTAATACTACGCCATATTACAACCAGTATTGTTGTCAATACGCATGCGCACCTAGGATTGCCCGCGTCCTCTTCTTCGATGTTATTTTGATTAGACACATTGTATTTCGCTTGTATCAACAGCGCCCTCTTCCTGTCATCTGACAAAGCGCACATTTTCTCACTCTACTGTACATTTTAAAAGCACTTTTATATTTTGTAATGCTTCAGTTGCAATCTCTCATTGACCACTTTATTTGTTACAAGTACAAAAATTCCTTCATCAAGTAAAAGTGAGTCCAGAGTACTCTATTACTCTGGTTTATTAGGTACAACTGCATATCACGTATCTCCAAGGCTAGCTGGTATAAGTGGGCTATCCAACCCTCATTTACAAGGACTCAATTTTCAGCATCTACATCATTTAATCTGCTGTTAATAAATGTGGGGCGGCATGGTGGTGTAGTGGTTAGCGTTGTCGCCTCACAGCAAGAAGGTCCAGGTTCGAGCCCCGTGGCCAACGAGGGCCTTTCTGTGCAGAGTTTGCATGTTCTCCCCATGTCCGCATGGGTTTCCCTCAAAGACATGCAGGTTAGGTTAACTGGTGACTCTAAATTGACCGTGAGTGTGAATAGTTGTCTGTGTCAGCCCTGTGATGACCTGGCGACTTGTCCAGGGTGTACCCTGCCTTTCACCCGGAGCCAGCTGGGATAGGCTCCAGCTTGCCTGCGACCCTGTAGAACAGGATAAAGTGGCTAGAGATAATGAGATGAGAT
>JANZLB010000017.1:7626756-7638958 GCA_026167865.1 Notarius quadriscutis
GAGGAAACCCACACAGGCATG
Organism: Notarius quadriscutis; assembly: GCA_026167865.1. Lineage (NCBI taxonomy): Eukaryota > Metazoa > Chordata > Actinopteri > Siluriformes > Ariidae > Notarius > Notarius quadriscutis. The sequence continues at coordinate 7,626,778 of JANZLB010000017.1, forward strand.
AGGAGAACATGCAAACTCCATACAGAAAGGCCCCAGTTGGCCTTTCTGTATGGTTCTCCTCATGCCTGTGTGGGTTTCCTCTGGGTGCTCTGGTTTCCTCTCACAGTCTGAAGACAAGCAAATTAGGTCAACTATAAAATTGTCCGTGAGTGTAGGGTCCACCTTCTCCCCGACAGATAATCAGTATAGAAAATGGATGGATTAGCGTGACAAATTCATTATCATTAGCTAACAGTAGCTAATAACTAACTCTATAAATCTTATTTTATATAGCCAGACTTCCTGAGATGATAACTCAAGAGCAATGACCTATTAAATGGCATGCATGATACAGTAAGGGGAAGTGGGGGTGCGGACCAGTGTTGGCACAAAGTATGATGTTCAAAGCCTGATCTTTTCCTGAAAAGTACAACAGTTACCATTGCATGAAAGCACATTATTAAGATCAACAGTTTACTTAAAATGTAAACTTATAACCTCAATATGATATTGCATGTGATTAGGTTTCATCTTTCTAATCATTTCCCAATTTCTTTTACACTTCCCTTATGCAGAACTCGAGTTTTGTCATGGAGGAAAGCCATGGAACAAATGCTGCTTCAACTGGAAAACACATTCGAGATGCTTTTTGTGTGAGTATTTCTTAGAAATTGTGCCATAGAAATGCACAGAGATCAGTTTCTCTGGAATCAGTTTTCTCAATAATGCATGTGCTTTTTTTTTTTTTTTTTTTCCTCTTCTTGTTGTGCAGGTGGTCGGGAGTGTGTTGTACTTCACCACCTTCTGTCTGGATAAACTCGGTCAGCCTCTTCTAAATGAAAATCCCCAGCTGACAGAAGGATGGGACGTTCCAAAGTATCCTTAAGATCATATTTGTATGTAAATTATTTTGTCCTTAAAATGACCTGTGCGTGTTTTTTTTTTTTTCTTTCTTTCTGTTGTGTGTATATTATCATTGTTTATACCTCTCAGATGTACATATATGCCTTCCTGAATGACAAAAGGTATCAGCAAGTGTTTGCCCAGGTCATTGCTTTGGAAGGGCAGGAAGTGCAGATCAAGGAGAAGAGGTATGTAATACTGTTAGCGAGGCGTGACGATTCAGATTTCTGTAAAATTGCGGAAAACCTGTTTTGTCTGGTCTGATTGGATTATTCTGAGTGAGTGGCATTTCATGTGAATGGAACCATTTCCGGTTGGGAGTACGCCGTGCGTGTTTTGGCTGCCGCTTCTCACTAGAGCTTTTCATTTTTCTTTTTATTTTTCCCCCTTTTGTTTTTCTTTTTTTGTGTTTTGTGTAGTTTGTTTTTTGTTTGAGTGTTTTGTCCGCCGGTTGTGGCGTCGCTCCGGACCCAGTTTTGGCGTCTGTTTCCTTCAGGCCTTGGTTCACCGTGGGTAATGCCTGTGCTCCTCACTATGGACTGCAGTGAGCTTGTTGCTCTTTTAACATCAGGGTTGTCCAGCACTCTGTGCGGTGGTGCTTTTGTGCTTAGTGCAGTGCTCTGAGCGATGTTGCCCGGTGGCGTCGTGTTGGTTGTGCAGGTGGTCTGGGACATACCGGCGCTCTGTGTGGCGGTGCTTCAGTGGATCCATGGCGCGGTGTTCTGAGTAATGTTGCCCTGCAGCTGTGCAGGCGGTGTGGGATTTATCTTCATGCGCCTGGTGGGACTGTGGTAGCTATGCCGTTGGAGTTACTGTACATCCTGACCCTCTTTTGGTGGACTATCTTTCTTCCCCGCCCTAATTGTAAAGTGACCTTGGGTGTGAGAAAGGCACTATATAAATTGAACTACTACTACTTTTATTATTATTATAACTGTGGCTGTCTTTTAGGTCGTTGCTAGAAAGAGGGGGAGAAAAGGACAAGTAGAATTACAGTGAAGCGCAGTAACTATACAGTAACTAATGTTTAAATCAAAGAAATTAACCATGGGGTGGTGCAGCGGGTAGCCTTGCTGCCTCACAGCTCCAGGACTCCTTTTTCGATCCTCAGTTCAGGTTACTGTATGTGTCAAGTTTCACATTCTCGTGTTTGCGTTTCCTCCTTCCTCCCAAGAACATGCCACTAGGTGTGTGTGCATATGTGTGCACGCACATGGACTGGTGTCCCATTCTGTGTGTATTCCTACTTTGTGGCCATTGTTCCCAGGACAGGTTTTGGTGACTGAATATGAAAGAATTGAAGTAAATTAAAAACATATGTTTGTATAAAACACCCATTCATAACATCATTCATTTTTCCACTACACAAAGTACCAGAACATTTGGGAACATCAACATTATTATTACATATTTCTAATCCATTTATTGTTACTGATAGATTATGAGGCATGTCCACCATACAAAAAACAATAACATTTTATATAAACAATAACACAGTTTGTTTGTTTCATATTCACTTGTGCGATGTCCTTTTTCAGGCCTAAACCATGCTGCTTTAACTGCGGTGCCGACAACCACCAACTACGAGACTGTCCAAAGGTAATCCTGTTGAACATGCCAGCTGCTGTAATGAATGGATTGAGAAGATGGGTGTTTATGAATTCATGAAAATCCTGCCTTTTTTCCAGCCCAAAGACATGGCACGAATCAACGCGAAGCGAAAAGAGTTTGCGCAAGTCAACCAGGGAAACATTCAGAGTAACCAGCGGTACCATGCAGAGGAGGTGGAGGAGCGCTTCTCTAAGTTCAAGCCGGGAGTAGTGAGGTTACTAATGAACTCCCTACTTCACACATTTTTATAGAGGCTGTTTAAAAGGTTTTATTAGTCTGTGTTCATGCTTTTAAAGTAGGAAAATGAAGGACCACAACCAAATGATTTTGTTAATTCTCACATTTCCAAAACTATTTATCTGATTATATATAGAAATGACAATGTAGTGCTGTGCCAATTATTTTTTCTAAATCTCTCATCAAAGTGCCTTCCAAAGTTTAATATTATAATGCCCAGTCGTACAAAAGACAGCTATATGTATGTATATACTGTACATAGTATAGATTACGTTTTATGTATATTTTCATGTTCTCTTTTTTTTTTTGCAGTAAGGAGCTCTTGGATGCTCTCGGCATTGTTGCTAACACACTTCCTCCATTTATTTATCGCATGAGAGAGCTGGGCTACCCGCCTGGCTGGTTAAAGGAAGCGGAGACGGAAAACTCAGGCTTGATGCTGTATGACGGTAAAAGTAAGTCTTTCCCCAAAAACCTGTTTTATTTGCTGAGAATTTGTGTGCAAAATGGCCCAGGATTGATATAGTAAAACCTTGTGCAAAATTTCTCTTCCAAGCATCAGAAGAGGAAGACTCAAACAGCCTGAAACAAAACGTATCCTATGATGTCTCAAAGCTAGTGGATTTCCCTGGTTTTAATGTGTCTGCACCCTCCAGTGTTAGAGATGTAAGTGTACGGTGGTGTTGGATTGCTTTTGTATCGTTTGTGTATCTGTTTTCTACAATTTAGTACCTTAATAGGGGCTCTTGCTATGACTGACCTCTCAGATCTGTCTCTCACTGGGGCAGTAAGCTCCTGGTGACCCTGAAGCTCATCAAATTACACAAGCCCCTTCACCATGGCAAGGTCTCGGGCCATGAAGGATTACTGCACAGAATGAAATCATGAAATAAGCTGATCAGATGTTGGCTGATGGAAAGGTTTTATTTTGTATTTTCCAGGATTACCGGTCATTTGGTTCCATCCCAATGCAGCCTCATCACTGGAAGCCGACGTTTGCTGCTCAGTTGTCAAATATGTATCCAGCGGTAAACGCATTTCATTTCTGTTTCTGGAAATTTTTATATCTGTGTGTATGTAAATCTTGACCATCTGTTTGTCAACAGCCTGATTCCAAATGTCTGAAAAGGTGCCACGAGTCTGAGTTAACACCACAGCAGACCAAGAAACAGCGGTCGAATTTAGACGTCTGTGGAAGCTCAGATATGGACACAGACTCGGGTATGGCAGGGATGTTTTAAATATGTTCTTTGAGGCCAACAACATGACTTTACTGATCAACTACTATTGGGGTAAGGAGAAAATTGTAAATGGTGGTGCGCGCACGTGTGTGTCTGTGTGTGTCAACAGATCATGGCACTCCCAGCCGAGACGATTTCCAGTTTCAGCCTCCACTTCCTCCTGACTCTCCACTCATTAGCACACCTCCACCCTTACCCCTGGGTACACCTCCAATCACGCCCACCCCACCACCTCTCCCTAAAGGAACGCCTCCTCCAACACCGCCCACAAACACAGGTTCTCCAGTTCTATCAGGTAGAAGCGGAGCGGGGTGTGAGGAGTCGGAGGACGGGCTGACGTTAGAGGAGCTGGAGGAGCAGCAGCGGCTACTGTGGGCGGCGCTTGAAAGCGCTGATAACGGCAACAGTGATTCTGAGACTGGAGCCGTGGGCACACCTGACGTGGGCTCGCCCCGTGTGTCTCCATTAGCAGAGCCTGATGCTGAGTTAGCGTGTGGAGTGGAAGAATCTGGGTCAAAGGCATTGGAGCTCTCTGACCAGGACCATGAACTTTCAAGCATACCTGTTTCACCCATTGAAGTACCAGTAAGCAGTGCTGAGGAAGACAAAAGCAGCAGTGGTCAGGTCAACGACGCTTTTAATGAAGACACAGGCGCGGAGTCTTTTGATGAGCTAATTGTTCTGGATGAGGTTACTCAGGGTAACGATTCTGACCCCGAAAAGAACAGAATAAGTGAAGTTCCTGAAGAAAACAGCACACTTGTGTCAGATTCACAAGCAGTGGAAGATAATGAACCTGTTGTAAAGAAAATAACAGGCGTTCCACACCGAAGCAAGTTCGCAGAAGGTATTATTCCTTTTGAAGACACGCCGGAGTTCACGGAAGTCGCTGAGGCAACAGGAGTTTACCTAAAAATTCGAGACTTGCTCAAAGAATCCCCTCGAAATCAGGCAAAAAACAAGAAGCTAACTTCTTGAGTTCTAGATTGTCTATATGTATGAATAGGGAATACCTTCTGTGAACGGAACGCCGCCTTTTTTTTTTTCTTTTTCTTTCTTTCTTTGTTCCGGCATGATCCGATAGGATAATTTTGAACTACATCTATCGAGTTTGATGTCAAAGTCTTTCCCATCCTTGTTTTGCAATTTTTATACAAAATACCAATTCTTTTTCCTCCACTTCACTGAAGTTGACCTCAGTAACAAAGGTCAAATAATTTGCTCATGCTTTTATAATTCCACTGAAGACAACTTTTGTAAGCAATGGTTTAGACTTATGTTTTACGTATGTACAGTTTTATAAACAGTTTCTCCGTTTTTGTCCTCTTAGACCCAAGTTTCTAATATTTCTGGTGATAATTCACTTACAAAGCTATAAAGTCATCCAGTTTTTTTTTTTTTCCCCCTGCCACAGAGTTTCTTTAAAATTGGACATTAGTGGTATATGTTTGCCATTTATTTTTAACACTAAATTATTTTTAAGGCTACTTTTTTTTTTATGGGATCTATCCTAAACTAGTTTTATTCATAAATGTTTTATGGCCAAGGTCCATCTGTTTAAGGGGTCATAAAAATCAAACACACTCTTCTGACTTACAATTAGCAACTTGGGTAGCTGTCTCTACTTCCGTAAATTAAAGGACCCCACACAAAACAGCTAATTTTTTAGGTTCACATTAGTTATTACACGGCTCATTTGAATACTCAATGCTGATCCGTCAGTTACAGCATTATGTGGTCTGTTAGTTATTTGTAACAGATCACTGTTATGTATAACAGACCGCTGCTATGGACTACGTCATTAGCAGAAGCAATAAAATAATTTTTTAAATCAATAAAATCATTTTTAAATCAGTATTTTGTGTCAAAATATTGTTTTTTTTAGGAAGTAGCCGTGTAATAAGTGGAATAATGTAGAGCAACCCAGCCATTTTTGCAAACTAAACCCCTTCAGGGTGATTGAAGACATCTCTGCATCACCCCGGCAGAGCTTTGTTTGCTGTAATGACTGGGTTGCTGTACCTTATCCCTTGCTTAAGCTAGAAGACCGCAGTAAACCAGCCTGATGGTGCAGTGGGTAGTATTGTTGCCTCACAGTTCTATGGTCTCTGGTTTGATATACCATCTCTGTGGCGCTTCACATATTCATACTGTGTCAATGTGGGGTTTTCCAGTTTCCTCCCAAACATCATCTGGTCAATGAATGGGCTACTCTAAATTACTCTTGTATCTGAATGTGTGTACGTCTGTCTCTGTATGTATGTGTGTGCGCGCACGTGCAATGGACTGATATACCACCAAGGGTGTATTCCTGCCGTATTCCTGCCATACTCCCAATCTTGAAGATGAATGAATAAAAATACAGTAGCTTTAATGAAAGAGTAGTTTCTTTCACCTAGGCATGGAATTGTATCTAAATGTTAATAGTATGGTCAATGAAAATCCAAAGTCATCAATTTTTGCAGACAAAGCTTTTAACAGCTTCCCATTTTTAAAGCCATACATCAGCACACTCCTGCTTATGACAAAGCAAAGTCTGTGGCAGCCTATACTTCATGATTATCAGTTCCTGCAGCTATACGTATTTAGTCATGACCTAGCAGTGAGGATACATTGTGCTTGCTGGTTAAACCTCTTATTTTTAGAGTCTGATCCAGAATGTTAATTCTGTCCCTTCTGTTTTCATGTAATTGATGGTAAGCACAAAAGCCTAAGACGGATTCCTTCACGTCGTTATAATTGGTTATGGTGGTTTAAAATGAAATAAGTTGATAGATTAGGGTTTTACTAATATATTCATTCATTAACTGTTTCTTCTTATGAGCAAGAGAAGCAGGGTTTAAAAATAAAGAAAATGGACTGCCATTTTAGTTTTTTGTTGATGCATTTAAATAAATACTTTCTGCTATTGAAGTTGCTATAGACAGCAGGTGTAATATCTTTCCATCTAATCTGGAAAGGACAAGTCTCAAAGTTTTGTTCAGGTATTCTTGGTGTGACTTGAATATTTAAGGTTACTCATGATGGATGGATAAAGGTGAGACATTGGACTGACTATTGTCAAAACACACCACCTCCTGAGGTTGTGCCATTAGTAAGGATCCACCAACATGGTACGAGGTGACAGTGGCAATGAAAAAGTCCCTGAAATGACATCCGTGAGAACCTTTGACAGGAACCAGACTCAAAAGGGAACCCTTCCAATTTTGGGTGAGGGTGGAGAGTGGGATTATAAATAAATACAGAACACGGGTAGAAGAGGTAAATAAATATTTACATTTACATCATTTGCCTTACCCAGAGCAACTTGCAGAACTGTTTGGAAGTCTCCATCAATAAATACATCCTCGTGCTGCTTCATGAGGTCAGGGATCAAAAGTACAAAAACCCTGTTGGGGAGGTTGGTATGATATGAACAACACATGAGACCTGGGTTTAAAAAAATAATACTAACAAAGTGCTAATTTAGTACTTCATAAAGAGGTACAGTAAGTCTTTAAGTTGTCCTTTGAAGATAGACAGTGACAGCTGTTCAAATGTCTATCAGAAGTTCACTTTACCACCTTGGTGCATGCCTTCCTTGTATCCTGAGAGATGGTGGGACCAACTGAGCAGTGCTGGAGGACCAGAGGGAGAGTTGTGCAGTGTGGTACGTGATAAGAACATTAAGTTAGGTAGATGCAGGCCCATTTTTGGCTTCACAGGTAAGCATTCTTTTAAATTTGTTGCACGAGGTAAAAGGTCAAGTAAAGCTGAATAACATCTCCCTCATTTTTCTCCCCAATTTGATCATTGCCAATTCATGCACCCAAGCCAGCTCTCCGCTGTCATATGGTAGCTTCCTATGAGACATATGAAGCCTGTTAAAGGCATCTTCTGTGTCAGTGTAACACAGTGGGAGGAAAATGCTGTCTACCCTATTCTGCATACATGAGTTCACAGATGTCTATGGTTGGCTATTTGCACTATGATTGACAGGAAAGAGAGCATATGCCATTCCTCCCTTGGCCAGTTTTGCTCCACTGACTCCTGGGTTGGCTGTGGCAGATTGATTGGTTGGTTTTGATCTGTCTGTACTGAAGGAGGTTAAATTGACAAGGTAGGATCTAGGCATGTAGACATCTGCCACCTAGGAGATTCTGCCTCGTGGATATATCCAGGAGCAACAGTCACTGATGCAGACACAGCTGTTCAGAGATGTTTCTCAGTTTATTGTAGGACAAACATGAGTATGTATGCACATTTCAAGAAGGTGTTGTAGCTATATAATTGGAAGATGTGATTGATGAAGCTCAGTTATCTATGTATAACAGGGTAGCATCAATGGGTAATGAAGCATTACATCACTGGTCAGGATAACCTGATGGAAACAGAGAGCAGATGTGTGAGTGAAGAGAAGTTTCAAGGATTTAACTATAATTGGCCAAAACAAGTAGCAATCAAACCAGCCTGTACCTGTTGCAAGCATGCCAAACAGATATATCCATCAATACCCTCTTAGATCCTGAAAGGACCTGATGCATGCTTGATCACACTGGATTTTCCTTGTCTTTAAGTTTGAGGTCATGTAATAATACGACTATATAAGTGCCATTTCCAAGTTGTGCCAGCACACAGGTCATAAGTTATGAGAATGCTACTACAAAGATAACTATCTACCTTTTATGTGAAAAGGTAAGATGAGAAGAGGTCCCCTAAGGACTTCTTGATTGCGGAATTGCTCATGTCAAAGTGTGAAAGGTGAACAGGGAGGGACAATTGAGGACACTTTTTCAGACCATTTGTGTGTATCCACTGTGGCTAGGAGTCAGTGAGGACTGCTGCTCTCATTCAGGATCTGCACTAATACTTGATCACCTGGAAAAAACTGAGTGAGTGGGCTTTTCTGTGGGTAGAGGGAGAGACACCGAGACATCACCATGTACACTATTCAATTTCTCAATTAAAGCTTAAGTTTAATTGCCAACAATCATGTCCAGATCACCTGTAAATGAAACACTAGAGTTAGCTTTGGTCCAAGGGGTTGGGAATGGTCAGCCCATTATTACCTCAAAAGGAGACAATTTTGGTCTCAATTTGTGAGTCATTCTAATTTCACAAAGGATGAATGGTAAGGTCAACCCAGTTTTTACCAATTTCCATCATGACCTTTGTCAATTGATCCTTGATTGTTCCATTCATTCTTTCCACTATCCCTGAGTTCTGTGGGTGATAATTCCAGTCAATACTCAAATACCTAGTTACTGTGTTACCTTTGAGACAAGTGGCATGCCATATCTAGGAATGATTTATTTTGCTAGAATCTTAACCAAGGTACTAGTGTTTTCCCTCACACATGAAAAAGCTTCAATCCATTTAGAAAGCATGTCAACAATCACAAGCAAATATTTCCAATTTCTCACAGGTGGCATATGAGTGAAATAAATTTGCAAACATTGAAAAGGGCCACTAGGTGGGGGCAGAGCATCATGCTTGGCTGTTTAATCAGACAAGAGTCCAACATCAATCTTATAGTTTTGTGGATGTCAACAATGCAAAATTTATCTATGTTCTGTTTAGTTACTCCTCTGTGTGGCATGTGAAATCCCATGAACATGTCACACAAGAAAAGGGAGTACAGACCTTGGTAGAGCAATATGTCCATCAGAAGTTCTGATGATGCTGTCAGGTCCAGGAGAGCATGAGTGGGAACACCAGAACATTAGGTCAGCCTCAATAGCCTGTGTCTGTAAAAAAGCTATGTCTAGGCAGTCATGAGGGGGAAAAGAGAGAGAAAACATTGAATAAATGGGTGATTCAGAAACATATGGGCAAGGTTTACCCTCTTTGGCTGCCCACTTATTGACTTGGTCTGCTAAGTGTTTCCTGCTGGCCTCAGTCAAGTCACCAGAGTCATGACCTTTGGTTTTGACAATGGACAATTATTTTGGCAGGGAGCATGCTTCCAAAATATCTGTGACAAGAGAGGCATGTGATATAGGTTTACCATCAACGGCCTTAAAGCCACTTGAGTGCCAAATTTTCCCAAAAACACGAGCTACCCCAAAGGCATAATGTGATTCTGTATAAATAGTCACGGTCTGACCTGCAAACAGGGTACAAGCATGTGAAAGAGTGACAAGTTCAGCCACTTGTGCAAACCTGTAAGATAAAGAATATGCTTCATGAAGAAAATTAGGTGGAAAGCAAACAGAATATCCACACAGAAAAAAATGAACCATGAGGTTTTGAACAAAAGTTATCAGCAAACACGTGCACATCATGCTCAAAGTGAATCTGAGACATTTCAGACTTCAGTGACAAGGTGGAGGTAATTTCATCTCAACACTCATGTTCCAATCATGCTGGAGCTGGGCCGGATCTGCAGGATGACAACAGGCGGTGGAACAAAATATCTGGGGTGTTAGCTGATGTGACAGGCTTGATAGACAAGTTCTGAATAGCACAGAGAATAGACTCATCACTAGAACACCACTTCGTGGTCATATGTTGGGTCTGAATATTGTTTAAAATTGAAGTGTGCATGTGATGAATAAAGGTTTCTTCTTTTCTTCATACCTGATGTGATGCATGTAAAATCAAAGGGTGAGAGAATACCAGTTTTTCAGTGTCAGTCACTATGAGAGCAGAGGCTGTAACAGCATGCAAACACACGGACATACCCTGGATCACAAGGTCCAGCATCTTTGATAGATAAGCTACAGGATTATAACCTCCACTATGCTCTGGGGCCAGAACCCCCACCATGGCCTCCAAGACATACAGGTGGAATGGCAGATTGTAGTCAGGCAGACCCAGTACTGGAGCTGACAAGAGGGACTGTTTCAGATAACAGAATGAGTGCATCATTTCAGAAGACCATACAATGTCATTGGACTGCTCTTTGAGACAGGACTTTCTCAAGATCTTGTCATGATAAGAACAGTCTGGAATGTACTGATGACAGTAGTTAATGAGTCTGAGAAAAGACAACATGGCAGTCTTATTTGAAGGAGGAGCCACCTTGAGTATCACAGAGAGTCAATCAGATGAGAGATGACACTCACCTTGAGAGATGTCAAAACCAAGGTATCACACCAAGGGCTGACAAAACTGCAGATTGGACCATGAGGCTTTAAATCCACACCTAGTCAGGTGCCCAAGAAGAGCTAGAAAGCCTTTTTCACAATTCGACTCATCTTCAGCTGAGAGTAGAATGTCGTCCACATATTGAAGCAAGGTGCAACCATCAGGGAGGGTCAGAGAGGTGAATGAGTCTCGAACAACAACAGAGAAGACCATGGTGGAGTCAATGAACCCTTGAGATAGGCAGGTCCATGTGTATTATTGCTGCTTAAAAGTAAAGGCAAATATGGGTTCAGTCTCAACACTCATTGGAACACTGAAAAATGCATTGCAAAGATCAATGACAATAAAGTGGGTATGTTGACTAGGAATAGATAATAAACTGGAAACTACATCTGGTATAGGAGGGCTGACAGGAATAACCAATTGATTAATGCATCTCAAGTCCTGAGTAAATCTCCAGGCCCTGTTTGATTTCTTTACAGGGTTAACTGGAGTATTATATGGAGAAGAACAAGGGACCAAAACACCTTGTGATAACAGTAATGAAATCACAGGTTCAGTGCCCTTCTCATTTTCAGAGGACAGTAGATATTGTTACAATATACAGGAACAGATGTTTTCAGACTGGCAGTCTATGGGGGCATGGGCATAGCCATCATTTTAGAAGTGAGGGGGACAAATAGTTCAGAGGTCTATTGAGGGATTTATCATCCTCTCGCATTCAATTGCACCTCTCCTTAGCAGCTAAGGAACCACATAACCACAAACAGCACAGCAGCAGGAAACCGACTTTAGTTCTTTAAAATGATATACTATACAAATCTAAAGTCAAAATCTATAAAGTAAAATTTACAAATAGAATTAAGAATAGTAGTAGTGACATAGCTAGTTATATTCTCTTCTCACCTGTGACCCTCCCTGTTGGCCTCTGGTCCACTGTCTTCTCTCTCACCCTGCTCTTTCTGTTGTGGCAATAAAGATTAAAAAATATGTGGAAAGCAACATTTTGAAATAATACAGTAATAATAATCAGCAAATTAATGTACTTTAAACTTTAACTACCACAAAATAAATTAAATCTTTACAAAAATAACAGTCAAAGGAACACAAATACATTTATATTCTTATTTTCTACCCAGAAG
>JANZLB010000017.1:8173280-8183391 GCA_026167865.1 Notarius quadriscutis
ATAAATATACATATATTTTACACACACACTCACATACATTATATATATATATATATATATATATATATATATATATAGGCTGTCCAAAAAAAAAAAATTACAAATCAGTAATTTTCCAACACAAAATTAAAGATTACAAGGGAGAAAAATAAAATAAATGTTTGTCAGTACAGATAGCAGCATATTATATCATTACAGTTACTGAACAATTGATAAGAATTACTTTATCCTGGCAAGGATAGCAGTGGATCTGGAGCCTATCTCAGGAACACTGAGCACAAGCTGTGAATATACCCTGGCTGAGATATCAGTCCTTCACCTCACCATATGCACATACACATACACACACACACGCCTAGGGGCAATTTAATGTAGTCACCTGACTGACCAGCATAATGTTGGGATGTGGAAACCATAGAAACCAGAGGAAACACAGAACATGCAAATCCAGCAACTGACAGTAGACGAATCGCCTCAGGATCGAATCAGGGACCTAGAGTTACGAGGCGGCAGTGCTACCCACTGCACCACTGTGCCACCCCTGAATAATACACTTGAAGATAAATAACTGAATAAGAAGCTGAGAGTGTTTTAATAATACAAAAAATGTGCCATTTTGAACTAAATCCTCTTCATCACACAAACCAAACCAATAGCTGATAAATACCCACGCATACCCTTTAACTGCTATATGTCATGCAATATAGCTATCAATTCTGGAAAAATTATATAAATGCTGTTTGTCACTGATGTGACTAACACAGTGTCACTATATGTCACAGGTGCCTGCCAGTTGGATGCAGTACTGAAACCCAAAAACTTTAAAATCTGCCTCTAAATGTGATAGAGATCATCCACTCCACAAAGAAACTAATACAGGGACATGGCCTCAGTTGCAGCACTGTTTTATTTGGCTATGACAAAGTTAAAAGCAATGTTTCAGCCTAGTTCGTCTTCATCATTGCAGAATAAGTCGATAATAATCATCATAAAATGAATAAATGACCTAGAAGAACTGTATCCAGGTGCTATGTTCATGGCAAACATCAGAATGTGGATAAAATGTGATCTCAGTGACTTGGTCCATGATCCACTGTTCAGTTGGTGCATGACAGGCTGGTTTGAGTAATGCACATTTTTATCCACAACAGTCTCTTGAGTTTACAGAGAATGGGTGTGAAAAATAAACAACTAAACAGAAACATCGGTGGGCAGAAACATCTTGTTTATGAGAGCAGTCAGAAGAGAATAGCTCGAGTAGTTCAGGTTGACAGGAAGGCTATGGTAAATGAAATAACCTCTCGTTACAACCCACGGGAAGCAGAACAGCATGTCAGAATGCACAACATGGCAACCCTTGAGGCAGATAAGCAACAACAGCAAAAGGCCACAAGGGGAATGTGAGGCTACATTGGACAGTTTTAGTTTCCTAAAGCGGGCTGAGGTTTTTCTTGTAGTGTTCTACAAAGAGGGACAACCAAATCACCCTTAGGGTTTTAGATTTAATCTTTTATGTAAGTGTGGATGATCAAAATCTTGAGGAATCCAAATAACCTGGAGGAATACTACAAAGACATGGGGAAAACATGCATAACTCTAGTAATCTGAGCTCACAATCAAATCAGGGGCTTTAAGGCAGCAACACTACCTTCTGCAACTCTGTGCCACTCTTTCAGCATTCATTAACACCATAATTAGTTTCGTCAAACATCATGCCATAATTACACTTCATCCATCCATCCATGATCTGTAGCTGCTTATCCTCTTCTACAGGGTCGCAGGCAAGCTGGATCCTATCCCAGCTGACTATGGGCGAGAGGCGGGGTACACCCTGGACAAGTTGCCAGGTCATCGCAGGGCTGACACATCGACACAGACAACCATTCACACTCACATTCACACCTACGGTCAATTTAGAGTCACCCACAACGCTTACAAAACCAAATGCCATTACCAAGGACAGAAATGTGAATTCACAAAATGAACGCATGCTGTGTCATCATGGTGCTTTAACGTTAAGCTATCTAGTCAGTGACCCTCCACCTGACATGCTAGCAAACTCTTTTCAAACTCAAAATCATATTTGGTAGCTAACGGTACTAGAAATATCCACAAATAACACAGCTGCTACACTCCACTCATATGCCCAGACCAGACCACACACACAATGTTGCAGGTACAGAAACATGTCTCATTTATGACACTAAATTCAATAATCACTTGTCCAATGGAATTAAATTTTATTAAAAATGTGGCCATATCAATGTGACATTACGATATCCATACGTAATTTCATAACATATTGAAATATATTCATAATGTTTTGCATATATTTATTTAATAATTAACTCGATGTACTTGCAATGTAAAACAAAAATAATTGAACACGGGCAGCAGATTCAACACCGGTTTCCGCCCATTGACTGTGAGAGTCCCTCGGAGGCGCATGCGCATTCTGTGTATTCGGCTGTGAGGAGATGCTCTTTGTCATGAAAGAGTAGTCTGGATCTCTCGTAAATTCAGAGCAAACTAAAGGACTACTTTGGCTACGACGTTGTTCGGGAAAACCACGTTAGCTTGACGATGGCTCTTAGGAGGTAATTAAAGACACTCTTGGCCTTAAGAGGCTTTCGGGAAACCCGCCCCAGATCGGTTCAGGTGTAGGTTTAGCGTTAAAGCAGTCTGATCTCAAAATGGCATTTAAAATTGCTTTTAGGAAAATAAAACCCATCCTCTATTATGCTGTGAAATCACCGTTAACAATTAAAGCATACAAACGAGGCAAGAGTGCAGAATCAGCTGCTCTAAAACATCTCCTAGCGATTGTGGAGTTTCATCACCATTAGCTATCAAACCAAGTTGGGGAAAATTAGAAGCTTTCAAGTTAATGAGATGAAAATGAGTGCATGTAAGAAACTGTAATTGCCTTGTTGATGATATAGACTTCGGCGCACGTCTGTGACATAGTTGGAAAGCTCTTTTGTTATGTGTTTGCATTATGGGGAGTATGAATTACTGTGTGCATATTCACAGGCAAACAATCAGTTTTAAACTTTACACGCCACATAAAAATCTCAGGCTATAAATACAGAAATGTAATTACTCTTCTAAATGTCACCACCACCCCTTCCATCTTATGCTGCCATGCGTACATGTAATGAGGAAACACAGCATACTTACCAAGATTAACAGGTTGTACACAACCATCATAATTTTGCTGAATTCAAACAAGCCCATTTTAATCTGTAAGAAAGCAATAAAGGTCAGTTTTGCGTTGGATCTCAGTCGCAGAACAACAATTTGTGAAACACTGCGAACAAGTTTCGAGATGAAAATAAAATAACGTACCTGCTTCTAGGGAATGATGATGAGACAGAGGTTGACACAGGTGAGTGAAGGTGAGTGAGGTGAAGGTGTGTGTGAGAGAGAGAGAGATGTACCCAGGTAGAAGGTAGAAGGTAGAATGAGTGTGGTATAGGCTGTGATAGAGGTCACTCAAGTGGTCAGAAGTCCGCGTGTGTCAGCTGCATGATTTCCGCTGCAGTGCTAAGACACACCTATTGAATCACCACATTGAAAGAAGTGGCCTTCATCTGTCATGGCTTAATGGAACTATTGAAATGCCGTGGATAACAGTAAATGAAATGAAAAATGAATATGTGATTGATGCTTGATGAATGCAAAGTAATAATCTGGACAAAAAGCATACATACAACCACTGATTGCTTGTTATTAAAGCATGGTTATTACGGACAACAATACAAGTAGGCACTATGCATAAAAATTAGATGCTACACTTATAGTTAATAGATCATGTTTGCTTGCTGCCTTCAGATCCTTTGTGTTCTTTCCTAAGGGGCTCCTTTGTTCTTTTGTCCACAATTCTCTCTGTGATATGATATTTTCTCACTTCCTCTGTAGAGGGCAATGTTGCAACATTCAGGTTCAGCTTATTCAACAGCGCTATAGGCATCACTAATTCACTCTTGTGGTGTGTAGGGTTCACGGAGCTGATCGATGTTCTCAGTGTGTAGGACGCTGTCTTTCTTTGTTCAGTTTTCTCTATGAAAAATGCTCAAGACAAAACAAAGAGATAATCAGCTCAGCCAGTGAGGGACGTAAGCAGTGACCTGCTCTGGAGGTATTATGGAGGACCGGGTTTATGATTTGGGTTAGCAAATTAATGCCTGATAGCAGAGATTTTTTTTTTTTTAATGTAAACTTCATTTTTTGTTAGAAGAAACACTGGGAAATGTATCTCTGTAAACACAAACGTGTTTGAAAGATGCAAAAAACAAATCTGCTGTTAATTTGACACCAGAAATTTTTTAATAAGTCTTTCCAAAGATTTAGAAAAGACAAACTTCTTTCATTCATCTTCAGTAACCCATTTTTTCCAGCCATGATCATGGTGGATCCAAAGCACTTCTTGGAAACACTGAGCGTGAGCTGAGAACACACCCTGGATGGTATGCTGGTCTATTATAGATCTAATGCTAGTGCTAAGCAACATTGTTGTTGTTGTTGTGTTTTACTAGGATTGGCTTCTTTGGTTCAAATATTTAGGGTGTTTTTTTCCCCAGATGTTGTCTCCTTGCCTTTTTGATATTGTATAGTTCTAACATAGTTAACATGCTTTGTCTGTAGTACGTAATAGTATAATATAACCAGGGTAGTGGTGGAAAGGGGTTGAGCTTTGGATCGTGATATATCCTTGCCTACTTATCTGAGTATCAAAGAGAGGAAAAAACAAGAGAAGAATCACCATCCTGTGGTCCTATAGTTGTCTCTTTTCATTTATGAACAGGGCATTGGCTGGCGTCCAAACTGTAGGCTACAT
Source organism: Notarius quadriscutis (assembly GCA_026167865.1). Taxonomy (NCBI): domain Eukaryota; kingdom Metazoa; phylum Chordata; class Actinopteri; order Siluriformes; family Ariidae; genus Notarius; species Notarius quadriscutis. The sequence continues at coordinate 8,178,121 of JANZLB010000017.1, forward strand.
GCAACGGATATGCTATCTTCAGTAACTGTACACCTACAAATTGACCTACGCTCACCGGCTACTTCATTTGGAACACCCATATACCAGCTGTTTTCTGCAGTTATCTAATCAGCCGATCCCTTGACAACAGCACAATACATCAAATCATGCAGATACAAATCAAGAGTTTCAGTTAATGTTCACTTCAAACATCAGTATGGGAAAAGTTGTGATCTCAAAGTGTGACTTTCACTGTGGCATGGGTGTTGGTGGCAGACAGTCTCTAGAGTTTACACAGAATTGTGCAGAAAACAAAAAACATTGAGTGAGCGACAGTTCTGTGGGTGGAAACAAAGGCCTTGTTGATAAGAGAGGTCAGAGGAAAATGCCCAGACTGGTTTGAGCTGCCAGGAAGGATATAGCAACTCATATAATCACTCTTTACAACCATAGTGAGTAGAAAGGCATCTCAGCATGCAACAGCGGAAGACCACGTTGGATTCCACTCCTGCAGCCAAGAACAGGAATCTTAGAATCAAGAGCAAGTTCCTATTAATGTGGCCGGTAAGTATATGTAGTAGGTGGACCTGATAATGGTCAAGTTCTTATGAAGGCCTTATGACTTCTATTTCATTACAATTCATAACTATACACTGCACATTAACACAGTCATTCAGTCCTAAGCCAGGTTAACATGGCCAAGCCTCAGACCTGCATGGTTTTGGGAGGTGTAATCCCATGTAAACAGGGATTTATATATAACCTGGGCTCAGGATCAAAGCATAGAGCAGTGAGGTGGTAAAGCTACCTACTGTGCCAGTGAACCAGATTTCATAAACAACATGTCAGGCCTAATCAGACCTCTAGGTTGTATTATTATAATGCCTTACTCTCTAGATGTTCCATTAAGTGCATAAACAAGCTCCATTTAGTTCAAAATGCAGCAGCAAGAGTCCTTACCAGAGCTAGAAGATATGACCACATCACCCCTGTCTTATTCATACTGCACTGATTATAAAATACTACAACTGAACTTTAAAGCACTGAACGGTCTCACGCCACAGTACCTAAGCAAACTTCTGGTCCTTTCTGACCCACCATGCCTAGTTGGATCAAAAGGTGCAGGCTATCTGTTGGTACCTCATATAGTGAAGGCTACATCAGGGAGCAGAGCCTTTTCTTACAAAGCCCCACAGTTATGGAACAGCCTTCCAAGTAGTGTTCAGGACTCAGGCCCAGTATCAGTGTTTAAGTCTAGGCTGAAAACATATCTGTTTAGTCAAGCTTTTTGTTCATAGTATTTATGAGGTAAAGAGTCATCTGTGGTGGCTGTCCATCGCTAGCGAAAATGACAGCTTCTTTAGGATGCGCAGAAATGCAGATGGGCCGCAAGGCCTGCACCAGAGCAACAAAGTCTCCTGCAGCAGTGGCATGAACGGCCCAGCTGAGCCACCACGGAATGTCTGGTCTTGTGAGCTCATATACTATCCTCCTCTCCTAATGAAGCACTTTGAATAGTAAGGTAAGACAAGCAATGTCGTGCCACCATTGTGCTGTCTTTCTGGACCTCCAGACCTGATGCCAAGTGGTGCACAAAAGTGCCGCAGACCTGACGGGTATGGAAGTTGCCCCGCAGTGACAACAGACTTGCTGAGTGATGCCATCCATTGGCCATTTGCGTGGCTCTTCCACATGCCATCTGGTGGCGTGCCATTGATCTTGTTGGGTTCATCTGCCACATTGCACCGAAAAGCGCCCTGCTGCCAGCGCCTTATTAGTGATGTACTATTTAACCCATAGCTGGAACCCAGACAAGTGCTACCACTCTGGGTCAGAGTGGACCTGGGAGCAATGGTGATTAAGGGGTAACTCCACTTTTCCCAATATTCAAGTCCTCCCAGACCTGAGACTCACCACCGGTTGCAGTTTAAAGTCATACCCAGGACAAAGTAAAGGAGTAGATCTGGTGTGTCCTCAGGCATGGAATGTTTTGATAAACTGGGATGTATGGATGCTGTCACCACACCACTCTCACTCACTCACTCAGGTTTGTTGATGGTGTAGTGGCTGGCTGCTTTATGTCCCAGGGCGCCCTCATATCTGTGTTACCTTCTGGCTCTCCCCTTTTAGTTATGCTGTCATAGTTAGTTAGTCTTGCCAGAGTCCCCACTTGCACTCAGTGCAAAATGTATACTGTTCTTACTCTTTAGGTGACATTGGGCATACCTAACAACCTGTGTCTGCCCACCCCCATCTCTTCCCTCTGTCTGTCCCTCTCTGAGCTATATGTTGATCCTGAGACACCAGTAAGATGCTGACCTCTTCTGCTCCTCGGACTTGCCTGATCCATTCTGATGCCCTACTTCTGGCTGGAGTCTCATCTCATCACTCCTGTGGAGGACGGCCCCATATGGACAGTCAAAAGTCGCACTTGGAAGCTGGCTCTGGACACTTACAGTAATACCTGAGGACTACAGTTGACTTGCTACCTAACTTTAGGACTGCAGTTTTCATGAACAGTTTTGCACTCAAGTTTCCATCAATGGACAGTTTATAACTTCAACAAAACAGACTTCATGTTAAAACTATAATGAATTTCCTAGTTACACAGTTATACTTAGTGTTTTATATAGATGACTATATAAAACACTATTATTGAAGCAAATTATTTAATCATGCTATCTATTATCACCCAAATGAGGATGGGTTCCCTTTTGAGTCTGGTTCCTCCCATGGTTTCTTCCTCATGTCGTGTGAGGCAGTTTTTCCTTGCTACCATCACCACAGGCTTGCTCATTGGGGATAAATTAGGGATAAAATTAGCTCATGTTTAAGGTCTTTAATTTTCTTTAAAGCTGCTTTGCAACAATGTCTGTTAAAAGCGCTATACAAATAAACTTGACTTTTTTTCCTCTTGTCCTTCTGTCTTTTTTTTTTGTTAGTTTTCTTTAATTGGGAATAATTATTTTGAAAATTCTCTTTTTGGTTATTTATTTACTTATTAATTCACTTACATGTTTGCTTTGTTTTAGGACTCATATTTAGGGACTCCTATGCTGTTTTTATATGTTATGATGATTGTTGCCATTACTACTACTTATATGCAAATAAAATAAAAAACATATACACCATCTATTGTATAATGTATTTATGATGTTGTTGTTATATATTTATTAGCCATTACTGAATGATTTAAGGATTGAATTGTAATTCTTTATTATTTAAGCTTTGGGCACTACAATTGGATTCTTTTCTATGATTAATTATTCAAATCAGTCTGCTGTTTAAAGAAGATTTTTAGAAGTGTATTTATTTGGGCTCTTTGTTAAATTTATTTGGCCACCTTTTATGGACCAAGTATAAAATATTTGTTGTAACTTTCTGGGAACCAAGAAAAAAAATGTCTCTCTCAATTTCTCTTTTGTTGTGATTTCCTTACTAGGAATTTCCCAGCAACCCTTCTAGTCATATGATACATCATTGGAAAGCCAAGGATGTACTATTTACAAGACACCAGGATTCAAGTGAATAGCTTGAAAGAGTAAGAGGGTGTGCACGTAAAACTGTCAACTACAGAGGACACAAGTCTATGGGTTGGTTCTCAGGAGGATATATTCATATTAGCATTCTGGGATGAGAACAGGCTAATTTATCCAATATTTCTACCTCCACAGCTATTTTTGTCACTCTCCTGCTTCCTCTCTGATGTTAAGCTGTATTTGCCAAATAAATAGCTAAACTCGTACAGCCATTTCAGCTTTAATGCTTGTCTCCATGAAGGTGTGATATTTGTTGCAGCACTGAACTGGGAAGACAGGAAAGGTTGTAAGAGTGCACAGCACAGCAGTGGCCAAGGACAGAGTCTTGGTTCTGTCCTTTTTAATGTCAACTGCATTTGGTAATTATTAATAGGAATCCATTTCATCTTTGATGATAACCATGATGGAGTAAGAAAATGTGATTAATAAAATGGAAAAGTTTGGAGCAAAGCATAGCGAGTTATTTACCCTGGAGTCTATGTTTTTATGAATATTTACACCAGTAGTGTAATTATGTATTGGATAAAGTACTTAAGGAATTACTTTAAACAAGCAAACAAACAAACGAAAGATGTTATCCAAGTAACCAAATCACAAGTTAAAAAGCAAATATGTAGGTATGGTATTTTAGGTTTAATTCTGTTTTGTGATACAATCTGACAGAAGCTAGAATCAAAAATAATCAACACTCTTGCTCTTTTTGCAGATTGTTAGAGAATGCCAAAGAATTACTTGAAGCCGCAATGTCAGAAGAACAAGTTTGACTCAAAATGGTATGCCATTTTATGGGAGTAATTAGGTCCAGTAATCACTCCACACTGTTATATAGTGGTCAATCACTATGAAGTCATTTTACAGGACCAGATGTAACACAGTGTATCTTCTTGACCTTCCTATATTTCAAGATGATAATGCCATTGCTAAAAAATTGTTTCGGAAACATCATGATAAGGTCAAATCTACTGTTACTTATGGTAAGTTTTGAATAATGTAGTAAAGCGTAGATTTTACTTTCTTAATCCCTCAAAAAAAAATCTTGAAGAATTATCAAATATCCCCTGATGCACAATTCAGGTCTGATGATTAAAGATGTTCTAAAGGCAAATCGCATGACTAATATTTACAACATACATTATATTAATATAGTGGTCCATGCTTTTATTAATTTGTACACTATAAAAACATGATGGCCCCATTAAGTTTTATGAACTTATTTCTTGTCTTTAATTCTAATTATCAAGACAAATTGTGGATATTTAACTCAACTTTATAAGTTTTCAAACATTAAATTTAAAGTAATCCATTGTCTTCACTGCTTGTGAGTTTTGTCTGGGTTGTCAATGTTCATTTAACTCAAGTCTAAAATTATAAGTAGAAAAAGGGAAAGGAGGGGGAGGAGGGGTGATGCTAGGGAAATACCAGGAAATACAGAGAAGGTGCAGTGAATTCAGAAGTGATTCAGGGTGAAGTTTAAGGAACCTCGCAAACTTGCTATTGAATAATCAAGTTGAGAAATAAATCTAAGTAGAAACCATTTAAAAAGTGATAAATGAATGAATATAGTTGAAATTATCTTAACTTGAAAGTGTGAGTTCAAATAGTGAAGAATTTTTTGTTTGTCCGTTGTGTTGTGAGTAAGCTCAACTTGAAGATAAACTTTGTTTCAACTCAAAAAAGTAATGTCATACAAATTTTTTACTAATGATAATTGTTTCAACTTGATAATCTGAGCTAAAATAACTTAGTATGTTAC
>JANZLB010000017.1:8228152-8244400 GCA_026167865.1 Notarius quadriscutis
CTGGAGCCTATCCCAGCTGACTACGGGCGAAAGGCGGGGTACACCCTGGACAAGTCGCCAGGTCATCACAGGGCACAATCTTGGATTCTCTTGCATAATTTGTACTCAGAGTGCAATATTTGAACCTTGGAGAGAGTAAGATGTCAGCGTCCAGGGACATTTTATTTTAAAAGAAAAACCATCTGTACACAGTATACAGGTACAAATGTGAACAAATGAATAATCACACATGTATTGTGTGGATATTGTCTGTCAGAATAAAGGAGTTTATTTTTTGGGTTTTGTTTGGCTTTAATCTCACTTTGTAGCTCAGTCAACCGCAGCGCTCTCATTGTCTCATTCAGTCATGCTCTGTTCGTTCACACTCTTTCTCTCTCTGCCAACAACAAATCCTAACTTTGTTTTCAACATGAATGAACAAGACCTGGAACAATCCTCCAGAAACTCAAATTAATTTCACTTTCCTCCAGTCAAAATGCAGGTTTAGTTCTGGAGTTTCACAAAAGGTTCTTGACGCTCTAGGAAACTCCCTGAGGTGGAAATGCCCTAATAATAGGGAAAACACAAGCGTATACTTTGCAATTGGAAAGTCTTTGTTTTGTTTTTTACATTTACATTTCAATTGTTGTTCTCCTTCTCACTTAGATGCTGTGACAAATAGCAGCCGGACTACAGCATCCAACGTGGAAGCTTCGATTAAAACGTGGCTCCACAGTGGTAGAGACTGGGCAGAAGGAAAAGAAGATAAATGGCAGAGATCCACTGGTACCCCTTAGGGGATTGATTTATAATGTTTGATAATAATGTAATAATTATAAAATGATATAATGATTATGTATGCCCACAGTGTGCCCACTATGCCAGCTCTGGGGCCCATTTAGGTCCACTGCTGGCAGCCCACTGGGGGGCATGTAGCAAGCCCAAAATGCAGGGCACATGTAGGCCCCACAATATGTGGTCCAAGTGGGGCCCCAGGGGGAAAGCCCAACCAAAAGTGTGGACATATTGTGGGCATGCTGTGAACCCACAATGGGGCCAACAGTTTTCCCCAGTATGCTCTGTTGTGCCAACAGTGTGTCCAATTTGCCTATAGTGTCAGATTTGGGGTCTGTGTGGGACAACTGCAGGCAGCCCATTGGGGGACATGCAGTAAGACTGAAATGTGGGCCCCACAATATGGGGCCTAGGTGGGGTCCCTGTGGGACAGCCCATGCCCAGCCCAAAATATGGGCATGCTGCAGGCCCACAATGGGACCATAACATTACAAGATATTGACCACAGAATCATTATGTACCATGCCTTCAAATTTGACTGACATATAATTTTGAAACAGATACTTGGATCAAAATAATTTTGTCAGATTTATCTTTAGAAGAAGGGCCTCTGAGGAGTTCATTTTATTTTACTTTCAGTTTCGATTTTTTTGAAAATGGCAGAAAGATTTATAGGACAGAAATTGGTGGCAATGGGTGCATTAGATTCAGGAACTTTGAACGACTCAGATGAAAAAAAGAATTTTCTTCCCAAGATAAAACGTAAATATACTTTTCCCCCAATTTTTGTCCTAATTTGGATGTGGTCAATTCACATTTAAATTCACCTAACAGATAGGTTTCCCCCATCACACGACAGCTACCAGCCAGGGAGGGCGAAGGTCATCACATGCTTCCTCTGAGGCCAGCCTTCCTCTGTGACACCAACTGACAGCAAATTTTCGAACTATTGCTTATGCAATGTTAGGGGGCAGCATAACACACTTGGAGGAAAGCGCTATCTGCCCACTTACATATACATGAGGCTAATAATTGTCGAGTGTCACTGTAACTAATGGGGACAGAGAGCACTGGCCAATTTTGCTCTCTCGTTCAGGAACCTAAATACTAAGTTTCTTCTTCTTTCCATAGCCAGCAAGGGCTGTAAGGGCACCACTGATGCCATTTTAACAGTCCATCATTGGTGTGTCTATTTTAAACTTCTCCAAAAGTAATCAATAGACAATTTAGCCTAACTACATGTCTTTGGACTCTGGGGGAAAACCAAAGCACCTGGAAGAAACCCACGCTGAGAACGGTGAGAACGTGAGGCGACAGCGCTAACCACCGCGCCACCACATTAAGTTTGGTGCCTTTAAACTTGTAGTTTTTGCTGCCCACATACTTTTACAAAAGAAAAAAGAAACAACTAGGGATGTATTTCTGCAAGAAAATGCGAATGTGATTGCGCCCACAGCATCAGTTGAATGTTGCATACCATAACCCGTGCACTTAGCAGCAGTTGGCCATTGTGCAACAGTACAATGCAGCAGGCTACCGGTACCTGCACAGAGCAGGCATGGGAATTAAAGCAGTGCACATGACAGTCTTGCAACATCAGTGCAGCAACTCCTCAGCAGTAGGGATGCGCTTCTCCATCACTGCTGGCAACGCATCAAGATATGTTAAGGATTCATATAAAGAAACTAGTAATGCTAGATAATACAATTTCACCCCATTATGATGCAATGCAATTTGATTCAACATAATGCGGCTCAATGCGATCCGATGCAATGCAAAAAAAACATGATGCCATGCACTTCAGTATGGTAGTTCTTCCTCCTCCATGATAAACCTCCATGTGACTTGAGGAGGGTCTGGCACGAGAAGGGATTTTTATTTTGAAATCCGGTTGGCACTACAGCAAGACAGCCATACGGACTTTTATTTTGAAATCCCATTGGATCAGGCCTCCAACTCATGTGAGACTTGGCCGAGAGACTTGACAAGATTTGGCTACTGACCACAGTGGTGATGAGACAGCAAGTTTGAGAAACAGTTTAGAGAGGATGAGCCAATCTAAATATAAAATTATAGGTCAAAAGTTTCTGGTCAAAGAAATGCAACATTTATTTTCCCATTCTATTTCTTTATTTTTATTAATTAAAAGACACTTCATGTCTTAACACTTAACATAATGATGAAGTGTCATTTTGATGAAACTGGTTCTCTTTACTTAGATGAGCGGTTCTTGACATAATATGGATTATGACAGTTATCGAATAGGGCTATTTACTGTATTATTATTGACGATTTAATGTTTGATTTACTATTTCTTCTCAGATGCATTAAGAAGGCAAGAAATTCCACTAATTAACTTTTGACAAAGCACAGCTATCTATTGAAAAGCATTCCAGGTGACTACCTCATGAAGCTGGTTAAAATAATTCCAAGCTGTCCTCAAGGTAAACGGTGGCTATTTTGAGAATCTAAAATATGAAACATATTTAGGGTTTTTTTAAACACTTTTTTGTTTATCTCACAATTCCATATATGTTCCATATGGAATTTCATAGTTTTCATGTCTTCAGTATTGTTCTACAATGTAGAAAATAGTCAAAATATAAAAGAACCTATGAATGAATAGATGTGTCCAAACTTTTGACTAGTACTAGCACACACACACAGTCAACTGATTAAAACATAACTGCATAAATAATTACATAGTCTGTGATTAATTTATTCGCATATATCATCTACGATTCATTTGCGATCAGTGTTCAAGTGATGGTCTTTTTAAAGGAATTCTGGCTTTGCACATTAACTGCATGTTAACATTTCACAGCACTACATGATGCTAGTTTTACCATCTCTGTAGTGGATGTGAAAAAGTCTTTTAACCGAGTCAACATCCTCAAACCTGCTGGTCCTGATGGAATTTCAAAAAACATGCAATGAGCAATTGGCTACTGTCTTTACTGACATATTTAACATCTCCCGAAAAGCTCAACTATCCCCACCTGCTTCAAAAAAACACCACTATTAGCCCTGTCTCCAAGAAAAACAAAGTGAGCTGCCTGAATGAATCTTGCCCAGTGGCACTAACCCCATTGCAATGAAGTGCAATAAGTTGCCCATAGGTGTGAGTGGTTGTTGTTCATCTCTGTGCTAGCCCTGCAATAGATTAACAACCTGGCCAGAGTATCCCCGTCTCTCACCCAAAGTCTGCTGGGATTGGCTCCAAATTCCCCCGTGACCCTGACAGATAAACATTATAGATCATGGATGGATAGTATATTGTTAATTTCTTTCTCAGTAGAGTTGGAACATAATGGGATATGTACAAGAAGTTTCGAACCCCTGTGTGTGTCCAGAAATGTATTCGTCACTCTTATAATTTCCATTCATATATTATTGCATATACTAACACATTATTATTTATAAACAGGCCAAGTCTTAACCCTTGATATGGTCGTTAAGCCTATAAATCTTTGGGAACTTCAGCCAGAAGCCTAAACCTCACTTTAATTAAGATACCCTGGTGATGTCAGAATTAAAAAGAAGTAACATTTCTTATCATTTTGACTCACAGGGATTGTGCAAAGGTCCGGCACCTCCACACGGTGGTGCCCTTTCTTCTTCTTGGCTGTTCTCTCATTGCAGGAAGGACCTGAGGGAGAGTACACATTGGGATAGTAAGTTTCCCTATAAGGAACAAGTACAGGACAGGTTATTCCAGTCCAATGGGAAATTTTTTTTTTTTTAATCACTTTTCTCCTTTCATCAGTTTTTGAGTGCTTCACAGCTTTCATAAATATCTAGGGGCTCAGGGAGGGCATGTATTTTTCTGAATTGGAATCATGTCTTAAATTGCCATGTCAAATAAACATAAAAATGCTTGTACAGTAGATTAGAAACTGTCAATGGTACATGATAGACCACTGACTGGCCAAACCAATAACACAACTCTTTACATCCCAAACACTGCTTATATTTCATTCCTTATACACAGTTAATGCAACTTGAACATATTGGAAGTGAAAAATGGCACTTTATCCTAAAAAGTTTTTTAAATAATTGTGGATTCCTTAACTCTTTACCCCTTAAAGCAGTTGCTACAGCCACCATTGTATATGTATATACTGTTCACCCTTAGAACATATTTAGAAGAAAAAAAGTCTAAAGACAAGGTTTTGACAAAGCATCATATGTCGTCATTAAGGGATATACATGGGGCGTCATATGTCGTCATTAAGGGGTAAAGAGTTAAGAGTATCATAAATCATGCCAAGAGCCACCAAATTCCTTTGATGCTCACCTACCTTTACGCTAAAAAAAAATCAGTGGCAATCACCTATCTTTGCACAAAAAAAATCTCTAGGACAATCCGTAGACAGCCTCCCTTTTTAAGGAACCTCCTCTCATCTCCTGTGTTTAAGTCACTCCTACAAGCAAAGATATGTTTCTCAGGAATTAATTAGTTGATCAGACTAATGGAACCTGCCGCACTCTTGCATGCAACCTTTCGAGATTTTCCACATGCAAATATACAGTACTCACTAAAATCACAGGTCATCACCCTCATGTATCACTGCATGAGTTGGTTATTGTCATTGCTGTAAGAGGTCAGCTGTACATAGGAGAAACCAGGAGACTTTTATGAAACACATTCTGTTCTGTTTTTCCTGTGACGTAATTCCTGTTTTTGAATTGTTTACTGCGAGTCTTTTTTCAGTGTCTGTTTAAACTACAACCTTTTTCTGTTTTTTCATCAATAATTTTCCACTATCATTTTATTTTTGTTGTATTTTTCACTTTCCGTTCTGCTGCATTTTCATTTTCTCGAAGAAGGCCTGTTTTCCTTGTCCAAATACAGCAAGCGGAGGTCATCCACGTCAGAGCTGCCTTAATATCAACAAATCTTCAAAAAAAAAGGTACACAAATCATTTATCATGGCAAATATTCAGCTTGTTCAATATGTTGAATGCAGGATGTTGAATCATTCTTCCTCCATCATTAGTAATAGCTTTATTTTTGATAAATGTATATTCGTTAGCTCTCTGACTGAGAAAATTGCAGCTTTAGCAGTTCGCATCCTTGAGAGAGAGAGTTAGTGAGAGTGAGAGCAGCGTAGTTTCTGTAGGGGAAGTCTGGATGCCCTAGGTGGAGTTAGCAATCCCCCCCACTCCAGCATTAGAGCCCTCACAGCGGGGCAAATGGGTGATGACTCGGCAGTATAATTGCAGAGCCAAACCTAACACTAAGACTCGCCCATGGGAGCACCACTCCTCTCTGTTTCATGTGTCGAACAGGTTTGCTCTCCTCAGTGAAGCACCCCCTGAGAAACCTGAAGGAGCCCTGGTTATAGGAGACTCTATCTTGTGGCATGTAAAATTAGCTAGGCCTTTAGAGGCACCAGCAGCTTTAGTCAGGTGTATATTAATAGCCTGGGTGCCAGACATAGCAGGTAATCTTAGGGTCTTAGGCAAGAATAGGTTTTCAATGTTATTTATTCATGTAGAAGCAAATGATATATGTCTTCATCAGTCTGAGATTACTAAGAGTAACTCCGTAGAGGTGTTTAAATTAGTGAAGGTGATGTCCGATGCTGTAATATGTTCTGGCCCCATCCTAATGTGGTGTGGCAATGTAGCTTACAGCAGGTTATGGTTGTTGAATTGCTGGTTGTCCAGATGGTGTTCGGAAAATAATGTGGGCTTTATAGATAATTGGAGTTGTTTTGAAGGCAAGGCTGGCTTGTTAGGCCCCAGTGAAGTGGTCATCTTCTTTTTTAAGAAAGGGGACCAGAGGATGTGTTCCAAGTTTGGGAGGGGTCACATTTCTCAGCCTCCCTGGAAAGGTCTATGCCAGGGTACTGGAGAAGAGAGTTTATCCATTAGTCAAGCCTCGGATCCAGGAGGAACAATACACTTTTGATCCTGGCAGTGGAACACTGGACCAGCTCTTTACCCTCACAAGGGTACTGGGTTGCATGGGAGTTTGCCCATGCACCCTCCAGTACATTTGTGACTTGGAAAAGTCCCCTTGCTTTGTGGACTTGGAAAAGGCATATGATCATGTCCCTCAGGGTGAATTGTGATGGTGCTTCTGGAGCATAGGGTACTGGGCCCACTGCTTCAGGTCATTCGATCCCTGTATACCCGGAGCATTGACAGAAATATGTCAGACTCATTCCCGGTGGGTGTTGGACTTCACCAGGGATGCCCTTTGTCACCAATTCTGTTCATAACTTTTATGGACAGAATTTCTTGGCGCAGTCGAGGGGTGGAAGGTGTCTGGTCCGATGTGCTTAGGATCGCATCTTTGCTTTTTGCACATGATGCAGTCCTGTTGGCTTCATCAAGATATGACCTCCAGCTTGCCCTGGGGTGGTTTGTAGCTGAGCATGAAGTCACTGGGCTGAGAAGTAGCACCTTGAAGTCTGAGGCCATGGTTCTTAGCTGGAAAAGGGCGGATTGCCTGCTCCAGGTTGGGGATGGCTTATTGCTTCAAGTGAAGGAGTTCAAGTATCTCAAGGACTTATTCACAAGTGGGAGAAAAATGGAGCAGGACATTGACAGGCAGAGTCTGCAGTGATGTGGTTGCTGTATTAGTCCATCATAGTGAAGAGAGAGCCAAGCCAAAAAGCAAAGCTGTCAATTTACTGGTTGATTTATGTTCCAACCCTCAGCTATTTCCACGAGCTGTGGGTAGTGATCAAAAGAACAAGACTGTGGGTACAAGTGGTGAAAATGAGCTTCCTCCGCAGGGTGTCTGGGTTCAGCCTTGGGAGGTGCTCAGAACAGAGTAGGTGAGGTGTCTCAAGCATGTCCAACTGGGGTGAGACACACTGGAGAGATGACTGGACAATGACATTTTGCCATGCCCCAGAGTCCTCCATCAGGTCCTGAGGAAGCTGGCTGAAGTTTTGGAGACGAGCATGCAAGCCACAAACAACAATCAGCCCACAGCTGAAAAACACCTCATAAAGTTCATCAAGCCTGAAGAGAGTGCAGGAGGCACCAGCTTGCAAGGTCTTCCAAGACTGCTTTCTCCAGGAAATGATTTGAACATGCAGATTGACATCATTAAGCAGCTGCATTTCCCTCCGAAGTTCACCACTACATAATTCCAGACAGAAACAGTGCTTTTGTCTACTGCTGCCAGGATTGTTCTAGTCACTGAGCTCACTACTCCTTGGGAGGAGGGAAGGCAGGCTGCCCACAAGCATAAGAGTAAAAAATATACTTAGAACCAGCTGCTGAACAGTGTTGCCAGATTGGGCGGTTTTAAGTGCATTTTGGCAGGTTTTGAACATATTTTGGGCTGGAAAACGTCAGCAGTATCTGGCAACACTGCTGTGTGTGTGCCTGGAGCTGGGGCAGAAACTGTATGACAGAGTGCGTGAGGGAGTGCAAAAGAGAGACTGTGTGCATGTGCCTGGAGCTAGGGTGGAAACTGTTGTACGCGGCGAGAGGTGCTGCCGGGAGCTGGGGCGGAAACTGTCATATGCTCAGCTAGCTCAGCTGGGAAGCACTTGCCAGTCATAACCAGACGGTCATAAAGTCGATCAGTCGTAAGTCGCATAGGTCGTAAGTCCACGACTACCTGTATATATAAAATGTGTGTGTGTGCAGGGTGCTCTTGGTCAAGTAAAGTTAGTTTATTTGGATAGCACTTTGAACAGAGAAAATCAGCTTTACAGAAAGAGAAAGACTTTAAACATATGAATTAATTTTAATCCCTAATAAATTTATTTATCCCTGATGAGCAAGCCTGAGGTGACAATGGCAAGGAAAACCTCCCTCAGATGAAATGAGGAAGAAACCTTTCAAGGAACCACACTCCAAAGTGAACCCATCCTCATTTGGCTGATAACATATAGTGTAAATAACTTGCTTTGATAACTGTGTCCTATCTAGTTGTCAGGGTGCAGGCACTTACAGATGCAGTCACAGAGGAGAGCGGGTATGTGGCAAACTGCAAACTGAGCCAAATCGGGAAACTAGAATCATCGTCAGGGACAGGCAGAGGTCAGTCGATCAGCGAACAGGATAATGCAGGAAAGATGAGTAGATGAATTCAGAACTAAACATAAACAGGGATCTTAACAGGAAGTCAGGCAGATGGCTCAGTAAAGTCAGGTACAGGGACACAGAATGAAACTTCACACTGACTGAGTGTGAGAGCTGAGTATATATAGGCTTGGTGATTGCAGGCAAATTGGTGACAGGTGATGTAATTAGAATTTTGGTGATGGGGGCGCTGTGGCTCTTGGGAAGTGTAATCCAGAGCAGCCATGTTTGGAGGATGCCCCCCTGCAAGGAGTTCCCTCTGGGAGCAACTTCCTTTCTTGATTGACCTCTCTTTCTTGGTGCAGGCTTGTTTAGGTGCTTGCTGTGGAACTCCTGAGTGAGGAGAGGGTCTAAAATATCTTTGGAGCTGACCCAGCTGCATTCTTCTGGACCATAACCCTCCCAGTCAACAAGGTATTCAAGCTGTCTTTGTCTGCAGTGGGAATTGAGGATCTTGTTAACTTGGTAGATAGGGTTGCCTTCAATATCTGGGGAGGGAAGCTCTTGGGTGGGTGTATCTGTGGCTAGGGGACCTTGGATCACAGGCTTAAGGCAGAAAATGTGAAATGTTGAGCCATTTTACTGTGAGGTGGAAGTTCGAGCTTGTACGAGACATCACTGATCTTGCGCACTATGCTTTATGGGCCAATGTATCAGGCTTGCAGCTTTTTGTAGGTGTTGGGTTCTCTCAAGTCCTTCGTGGAGACCCACACTCAGTCCCCTGGAGCATACTCTGGGGTATCACTTCTGTGCTTGTTTGTACTTGGCAGTTATGTGCTCCAGTCTCTGATGGACCTCCTCTCACACCTGTTGGCTCTTCTGAAACCATGAATCAACTGCTAGAATCTGAGTGGGTGCATCATCCCATGGGAAGAGTGGAGGTTAATAACCAAGTACGCACTGGAATGGAGTTAACTGAGTAGCTGAGTGCTTTAGTGAGTTTTGTGCATGCTTGGCCCAAGGAAGGAATTGTGCCCAGTCCTTCTGGTTCTTCATGCAGAAGAGGTGGAGGAAGTACCCACTTCTTGGTTTGCATGCCCCACCTGGCCGTTGGATTGAGGGTGATATTTTGATGTGAGACTTACAGACTGTGGCAGTGGGAGCATGGTCGAACATCGCTGTGAACAGCGAGGAGGTAGGTTGAACCAACAGGTAGCATGGGATGAGCTGCACCTGTGTCAAATTACTGGCTGTCTATTAACCTGTGTCTCTGTGTGTCTTTAAGACAGTCAGGAACAAGAGAGAGAGAGCTGTGATACCCCAGTCATGTGTGCTTGTTTCGTGAAAGAGTCACTGAAAAGTGTGTACAAATAAAAGAACTCACCTGTTCTGAAGACTGCTTCCCATTCCTCTGTTTTCCAAAATCAGAGACCTGTCACACTGGTGCTGAAACCTGGGACTGAGGAGCTAATGCCGCCATGGGATCCGAACCAGTCCAAGAACTCCTCCAAACGTTCACCGATGACCTCCAGCACCAGCAGAAAGCCCTCGTCATGCTTTCTGTTGATCTGGACCAACACTTCCGGTATCTGCTTGAAGCCCAGGCAAAGGATTGGCAGGTAATACGGAGCTGGATCCAGTCTGTGGGTGCTCCAGTTCTCGGTCCTGCAGCCAGCGTGCCTGTCCAGCTGGTGAAGATGGGGCCGCAGGATGACCCCAATGCCTTCATCGAGCTGTTTGAGCATGTAGCGGAGGTGAGCTCCTGGCCAACCTCACAGTGGTCAGCTCACCTTCTGACCCTCCTGTCAGGGGAGGCCCAGCTCATGGCTTGACAGCTCCCGGCCTCCAATATGCTTCAGTACCCCTACCTGAAGCAAGCCATCCTACAGCGGGTCGGCCACTCTCCAGAGCAACATTGCCAATGTTTACAAACACTGAAGCTGGAGGAAGTCGGCCATCCAATCACGTTCAGCCAACAACTCCGGGATGCCTGCCGGCGGTGGCTGAGGGCAGAAGACCGTGACGTTGAGGGGATGATTGACCTGGTGACACTGGAACAGTTCACTGCCTGGCTTCCAGAAGGAACAGAGGAGTGGGTCCAGTACCACTGCCCAATATCGCTGGATCAAGCCATTGAGTTGGTGGAGGATCACTTGCCAGCAGTTCTGGTGGCAGGCAGATTATGCCTCTCTTCTCTCTCTCCTTCCCACCCTCCCTCCTCTTCCCATCCCCATCCCATTCCTCCACCATGGAGGTGGGGGCTGGCTCCCCCCCAGCCGGCCCGCCGCACCCTTGGTGTTTCCCTCCCTTCTGCCCCTTCTGTGTCTGTGTCTTCTCCCTCCCAGGTGAGTGACTCTCTTTTTGCTGGTGTGTAGGTAAAGCCTGGGCTGGTGTGCTGGCACTGTGGGGAGCCCGGGCATCTCCAGGGCCAGTGCTCTGCGATGGAGGTAGGAGCTGTGGTCCAGATCCCCGACACACCAGAGACTGCCCTTGATTGTGCCGGAGCATATTGTATACTAGTGAGTGTTCAAGGGGATATGTATCACGTGTTGATGGATTCCCGCTGTAATCAAACCTCAATCCACCAAAGCCTGGGGCAAGGCAAGACATTGAGGAGAGCACAAGTGGTGAAAGTTTTGTGTGTGCACAGGGATGTTCACAACTATCTCTTGGTGTCCATCCACATTCTATTTTGGGGAGAAAATCATAGAATAAAGGCAGCAGTTAATCCTCATCTCATCCACCCACTGATTTTGGGGACTGATTGGCCAGGATTCAGAGGGTTAATGGAACACATAGTAAGGGGTGGGTTCTGTGATAGTACATCATGGGGAGATCCCGGTGTGGCATTGACTGGGGAAGCTGTCACAGAGCCGTCTACATTAGCATCGCATCAGGGCGATACAAGGAGTGAGGAGCAGCTTGACCCTACTCCCTCTCTCAGGGATTCCCTTGAGGATTTTCCATTAGAGCAGTCATGAGATGAGACTCTGAATCATGCATTTGACCAAGTGACAGTAATTGATGGTCAAACTTTCCAGCCAAATGCAGCACCCGCCTTCCCGTATTTCTCTATTATTAAAGATAGGCTGTATCGAGTGACACAGGACACTCAAACTGGTGAACCGATAACACAGTTGTTAATCCCTAAGAGCCATAGGGAACTCATGTTCCATGCGGCTCACCTTAAACCCATGGCTGGACACTTAGGGCAGGATAAAACACTAGCCCGAATAATGGCCTGGTTCTACTGGCTAGGAATTTGCCGGGATGTTCATCAGTGGTGTCCAGCATGCTGCGAATGCCAATTAGTAAATCCCGTGACCACTCCAAAGGTGCCCTTTCACCATCTCCCTCTAATTGAGATCCCCTTTGAGAGAATTGGCATGGATCTCATTGGGCCATTAGATTGGTCGGCACAAGGAGATTACTTTACTTTAGTTCTGGTGGATTATGTAATGGCATATCCTGAAGCAGTGCCTCTCCACAATATCTCATACAAAGTATTGCGGAGGCGCTCTTCTGTGTTATCTCCTGAGTCAGGATTCTGAAGGAAATCCTGACTGACCAAGGCACTATGTTTATGTCACGCACACTGCGCAAACTGTATGGGTTATTGGGCATTAAATCTATCCACACCAGCATCTATCACCCACAAACAGATGGCTTCGTGGAATGATTCAATCAAACACTCAAAAATCTAATTTGGAAATTTGTCAGTGAAGATGCACATAAATGACTCAAGCCCCTGTTATTTGCAGTACAAGAGGTCCCACAAGCCTCCACAGGATTTTCACCATTTGAATTATTATATGGGCAAAAGTCACACAGCATTTTAGACATGCTATGGGAAAATTGGGAGGAGGGACCTTCAATGAGTAAAAACAAAATTTAGTATGTTCTTGACCTGCACACAAAGCTCCACACCCTCATGCACTTAACCCAGGTGAATTTAAGGCAGGCACAAGAACATCAAGCCTGGCTGTACAACAGGGGCACTGCCTTAGATAATTCAGAGAATAGAGATAAAGTGCTCATATTATTGCCCACTTCAAGCTCTAAATTAATCCCCAAGTGGCAAGGGCCCTTTGAGGTCACATGGCAAATCGAGTTCATTGACTATGAGGTGAGGTGAATGGATAGGGGAGGGGCACTGCAAATATACCACCTCAACCTGCTGAAACATTGGATCAAGGGGTCCCTGTGGCATTGGCATCGTTGTTCCAGGAGAAGGTGGAGCTGGGGCCGGAGGTAAAAAAAAAATTTACTCAAACCACTCCAGTCCCCTGTGGAGACCACCTCTCACCGACCCAACTCACAGAGGTTGCCAGGTTGCAAAAGGAATTTTCTGACGTATTCTCACCCCTTCCCAGTTGCACCCAACTCATAGAACACCACATTGAAATGCCCCCAGGGGTGGTGGTGCATAGCCACCCTTATCGCTTACCCAAAAACAAGGAAAAAAATGGTTCAGGACAAACTCAAGGCCATGCTTGAAATGGGCATAATTGAGGAGGCCCACATAGACTGGAGCAGCCCAGTGGTCCTGGTTCCAAAGCCCAAAGGGTCGGGCCGGTTCTGTGTGGACTACAGAAAAGTCAAAGTAGTGTCTACATTTGATGCGAACCCAATGCCTCACATTGATGAGTTGCTCCATCAATAAGGCGCTGCTAGATTTTATTTGGCACTGGATTTGACAAAGGGATATTGGCAGATCCCCTTGACTCCTCTATCCCAAGAAAAAATGGCTTTTTCCACACCATTTGGATTACACCAGTTTGACTCCAGCGATTGTGGCCTGCCTGAGGCCCAAGACCAAAAAGGGGGTGAGACAGTTCCTGGGGCTGCCTGGCTATTATTGCAGGTTTGTACCTAATTATTCGGATGTTACCAGCCCGCTGACTGATCTCACTAAAAAGGGGGCACCAGATCCAGTCCAGTGGACAGAGCAGTGTCAACAGACATTCACCAAGGTAAAAGCTGCACTGTGTGGAGGGTGATGTTTACACTCCCCTGACTTCTCTCTCCCTTTTATTTTGCTGATGGATGCATCGGACAGAGGGCTGGGGGCCGTTCTGTCCTGGAAGGTGGAGGGTGAGGAATGACCAGTGCTGTACATCAGCCGTTAGCTTTCGATGTGTGAACGTAAGTACAGCACCATCAAGAAGGAGTGCCTGATGGTCCTCACCCTCCAATACTACCTGCTGGGGTGCCCATTCACCCTCTGTTCGGACCACACACCCCTCCAGTGGCACCACCGCATGAAGAATGCCAATGCGCGGATTACCTGCTGGTATCTCACCCTCCAGCCATTTAAATTCGAGGTGGTCTACAGGCTGGGGGCACAGATAGTCATGGCAGACTTCCTGTCTTGTTAGGGGGTCTGCTGCAGGCACTGGAAGACACTTGGTGCGCAAGAAAGGCCATAAGGCATGACCAAATATTTGAACTGGCTAGTGGTGGTGCTAAATGCAGTCTTCCACTCATCACCCTCTTGAATCTTGACCAGGTTATAAGTGCAATGGAGCTCCAGTTTCAAGAAGATATTGGTGGATCTTAGCTGTTCCAGGGCTGAAGGCATCAGCAGGAGCGGATAAGGGTACTTGACTGTGATCTGATTGAGGCTGCAATAATCTATGCATGGTCAGAGAACTCCTTCTTTCTTTTCAACAAAGAAGAAGCCTGCTGAAGCTGGAGATGTCAAAAGTCTGATGTACCCTTGCTTCTAAGCTTCTTGCACATACTCCTCCACAGCGGCTTGTTCTGTTAGGGACAAGGGGTAAATATGGTTATGAGGAGTTGTACCTGGGAAGAAGTCAACTGCACAGTCATAGGATCAGTGAGAAGGCAGACCACAGGCTTTTCCTTTACTGAACACTTCTTTGAGATAGAGTTAGCAGAGAACATTGTCAAGAGAATCTTGCTAAGGGTTCTCCACAGAGATTGATGAGAGCATGAGCTGGGGAAGTTTCAAACAGCTCTGGAAACAGGTCCAGACTCCTGAAGAGATCACTGAAGGATGTTGCTTTGTTGCCAAAATATCATAGGATCATGAAGTTGAAGCCACAGGTATCCCAAAAGAAGATCAGGATGTGCAGTTTGGGTGATGAACAGGGAAATGCGCTCAGAGTGAATAGCCCCCACCTGAATTTTGAGAGGAGACATGTGTGTTGAAACAAGTCCATCACCTATGGGACCCCCATTGATAGCCTTTAGTTTGAGTGGTCTCTGGAGTTCATTGGTGGACAAGTGGAATTTTTGGACAATCGAACTGCTGGTGAAATTTCCTTCTGCCCCTGAGTCTATGAATGCAGAGAGGACATGGGTTGAGTCTGGTAGTTTTAATATTACAGGTACTTTGAAAGCATGAGATTTGTGACTGACTTCAGAACTCACTGGGCTAGGAGGACTGGTCACTTGGCGAGTCTGGTTGTCCTGTGAAGGGCGAATAGGGCACTTAGAAGTCTGATTACTCACCACAGTAGATGGACTCACCACAGTAGAAACAGAGGCCCTCATGTCTTCTGCTTTCTCTCCCAGATCATTGCAGCCATGTATGAGAGACCTCCATGGGAGTTGGAGAGCTCGCAGTGGGAGAGGGAGTAGGAGATGGTTGTAATGAAGGTCTGTTCTTGATGAGGTGATCCAGACAGATAGCGAAGTTGATCAGAGAATTAAGGTAGAGAAGTTCATCACGACAGGCTAACTCACTAAGCATTTCAGGGCATTCACCTTGGTGAAATGTGACTTTTAATGCTAACTTGTTCCAACCGCTGCTGGTGGCTAATGTGTGGAAATCCAGAGCATATTCTGCTACTCTCCTATTTCCTTATCTGATCGTCATTAAGCTCTCACTGACTTCAACTCCCTCAGGCTGATGGTCAAAGACTCGTTTAAAGAGCTCTAAGAACCGATCATAAGAAGTGGTGTGTTCGCCTCTGCACTTCCACACCATGCTTGCCCACTGTAGAGCCTTGCCTGAAAGGAGACTGATAAATTGAGCAATCCTCTGTTTGTCGGTTGCTCCCGTGAGAGAGGAGAAATACAGGGAACACTAGAGCAGGAATCCCTTGCAATTAGATGCTTCACCCTAAAACTTTTCTGGTTGAGGAATCATATGAGATGCATCAGTGGGAGATGAGGGGTGTGAGAGGCTGGCCTGTGACACGACAGCAGTGAACTGCAACATCCTGGAGATCTGCTGGTGTTCTTCTACCAGATGCCCTTGAGTGTTGCTAGCAGTCTGCTTGGCCATCTCTGCTGCATCCATCGATGGTGAAGGATCATGTCAGGGTGCAGGCATTTGCAGATGCAATTGCAGGGGAGAGCAGGTACATCACAAACTGCAAACTGAGCCAAATCGGGAAACTAGAATCAGGGATGGGCAGAGGTCAGTCAATCAAGGTCAAGGTCAAGGTCAACTTTATTGTCAAATATGCTATACATGCTCGACATACAGCACAGATGAAATTACAGTCC
>JANZLB010000017.1:8450182-8463547 GCA_026167865.1 Notarius quadriscutis
GCATGTCTTTGGACTGTGGGGGAAACCGGAGCACCCGGAGGAAACCCACGCAGACACGGGGAGAACATGCAAACTCCTCACAGAAAGGCCCTCGAACCCGGACCTTCTTGCTGTGAGGCGACAGCGCTAACCACTCCACCACCGTGCCGCCCTGTATTGTGATTGTTTTGTATAATTGTATTGTATATGAATAAAAAAAAAGAAGAAAGAATGGAAGAAAAAAATGTAAGATGGAGTCTAAGGGAGGAAAAAAAGAACATATGGCTTGCTTCAGAAGCGGGAGCATATTGAATTGGTTAAAGAATATATATTTTCCATATATATATATATGTATGTATGTATGGCAGGTACGAGCCTGACAGTACCATAGCATTAGTTCTTTATGAAAACAACAATCATGAAAACAACAATGTGCTAAAATGAGGGAAATAAGCACATCCTACATCCCTTCTCCTCTGTTTTTAGCATATTGATTTCATGCTTTGCAAGAAGAGATAAAAAACAAGTCAAATCTTCAAACCTATGTGAAGCCTGATGTGCAGTTTCACACCTAAGTGCTCTATAGAGGGAGATGCTCATCAGGTCACAGAGGCTGATCAGATACACATGAGCAATGTGCATCACGACATCATGAGTTAGTACAATGATGTGTACACAGCGAGTTAAATCAGTCAGACAAGTCTTAGTTGGACCTCAACATTAATATGAAGATTAAGACTCATGCACACAAGTGACCTGTAATCGTGACTACTCATATGAGAACCACAAGCAGGAGAAATGGAAATGAAATGGAAATGATCAGAATAAATCGAGTGACAGAATGAGATGAATCTGAATGTGAGGAGGCTGTCCTTACACTCCTTCTCTCCTCCTATTATCCTTTCACAGCACACAATACTTTGTCTATGCAGTTTAATGCCACAATGTCCTATTAATTTTAAGTATTTATAGCAAACACACACTTTCCCTGAGATTGCAACTATACTTCACACATTCTGCCTGAATCTGGGCAAATGCATGCTCATTTGCATATATTTGCATCTCATTAGCACATCAAAAACTTCAGACTTAAAAGGCATGCCATGTCAAAAAGTGTTTTGCATCTCGCCACTCTCCCTATTTCCTTTGCTCTTTCCTACTCACTGCCTTCCCCTGTTATGGGTGTCAGATTAGAAAATACAGTTGGATAACAATTGGAATAAACAAAAAAACTCTGAGGAAAATGGAAATTATTACGGCGTGAAGCTTGTGTGTGTGTGTGTGTGTGTGTGTGTGTGTGTGTGTGTGTGTGTATATATATATATATATATATATATATATTCAATCCACATTCACTGGATATGAGCAATCACACACTGATTGGCTATTCTACTACTAGGATATCAGCTCATATATTGTGAGGCAAGAAAAACAAAATAGTGGCTTTGTTATGAAGTATTTCAAAGAAAGAAAAATAGCTAAAAGAATATAGTCCCCCCAGTATCTCCTGTTCCACACTCTGGCCCAGTCGGTGGCAGTAATGCACCTTTAAATTGGTTTGCCTATTGACAAAAAAAAAAAACTAAAGAAGAAGGAGAAAATGGCGGCGCATTTTCCTGAACCAACCGAGGACGAAATAAAAACTCTACTCGAAAGCAAAGCCCCACAAACTACAAAAAAGCAACAAAATATGGAATAAAAGTATTTGATGGTAAGAACATATCTTTTTTATTTTTCAAGAATTATTATTCTCATTTTTCACTAATTGCTCCTGTCATTTCACCAGTTTGTTTACATTCTAAGCAGAAATTATTTTGTTGGACATTTTGTGTAAAGTTTTTATTTATTGAATTTGCAAAAAGTAAAAATAAAAATGCTCTGTTTCTCAAAATGCAGTGAATGTGGATAGAATAAAACAGTTATTCCACTCAATCTTGTCGTACATGGCTTATAGCCAACTCGGCTATCAGCTTAAGTACGACTCAATTTCATGGAATAACTATTAATTATATGTGGTCCCCACCTTTTTAAGGAACCAAATGTAATTTCACAATTGGCTACTCAAGTTGTTCTTTGGCCAGGTGTAGGTGTCTACACATCTACAAAGATACAAGGTCTAGAGTTGATTTGAAGTGTGATATTTGCATTTGGAATCTGTTGCTGTTAACTCTCAGTACATCCAAGGAGCTGTCACTGCCAGTGAAGCAAACCATCATTAGGCTGAAAATTCAAAACAAACCCATCAAAGAGATAGCAAAACATTAGGTGTGACCAAATCATCTATTTAGTACATTCTTAAAAAGAAGGAATGCACTGGTGAACTCAGGAACACCAAAAGGCCTAGAAGACCAGGGAAAATAACTGTAGTGGATGACAGAACAATTATTTCCCTGGTGGAAAAAAAACCCTTCACAACAGTTGGCCAGATCAAGAATGCCCTACAGGAGGCAGGAGTACCTGTGTCAAAGGCAAAAATCCAGACAAGGCTTCACCAGAGAGAAAATACAGATGTTTCACCACAAGATGTATACCACTGGTAAGTCCTCAAAACAGGAAGACCAGATTGGGGTTGACCAAAAACATTTTAAAAAGCCAGGACAGTTATGGAACTACAACCTATGGACAGATGAAATGAAACAAAGGTCACCTTGTACCAGAATGATAGGAGAAGGGAAGGAACTGCTCATGATCATTTTATGGCATAGGCATGTATGACTGTCAATGGGACTGGTTCCCTTGTATTTATTTATTGATGGTGTGACTGCTGACAAAAGCAGCAGAATGAATTCTGAAGTGTAAAGCGATATTATCTGCTCTGATTTAGCCAAATGCTTTCAACTCATTGGACAGTGCTTCACAGTACAGATGGACAATGACCCAAAGGATGCTTCAAAAGCAACCCAAGACTTTTTTAAGGCAAAGAAGTGGAATGTTTTCCAATGGCCAAGTCAATCACCTCAGCTGAATCCAGTTGAGCATGCTGAAGGCAAAACAGCCTAAGAACAAGCAAGAATTGAAGACAGCTGCAGTAAAGACCTGGCAGAGCATCACCAAGGAAGAAACCCAGCATCTGGTGATGTCTGTGGGTCACGTACAAAATTCCTACATCATCTACCCGATTTGGATATACAGTAAATACCAACAAATGAAAACTTAAAGTCTGCACTTTGAATACCCCTATTCATTATTTTAATTTCACCAAAGGGGCAATTTAGAATAACCAATGACAGCGAAATGTGGTCAACCTGTTAAAAATGTGCTTCATGTTTCTCCCTGGGCAGCACGGTGGTGTAGTGGTTAGCACAGTCGCCTCACAGCAAGAAGGTTCTGGGTTCGAGCCCAGTGGCGAACGGGTGCCTTTCTGTGTGGAGTTTGTATGTTCTCCCCGTTTCCCCCACAGTCCAAAGACATGTTGATTAGCTACTCTAAATTGCCTGTACTGTATGTGTACCTGCCATTAGATGAGGGTTTGGGTCCCTCTGGTGTGCTGTAATCACCCAAGATAATTCAGGGAAGCTAGTTGATAGCTTCCTGGATCACCGGCTTTCAACTGTGAAGATGGCAACAGACAGTTTCTCCCTGGGCCTCTTGCTTAAAATATCTTAAATGAGGTTTAAGTAGTAAGAAATAAACCAACAATTACTTTAACTCTGTACAAGTGGCAGATCCAGCAGTTTGTACCTTGTGTATGACTTTCACCATATCAAAATGTCCTTAAATCAACAAAGGAACTCTCCACTCATTCACAAGCAATGAGCTCCGACTGTTTAATTACATAGTGATAACATTTGGAACTGTTTTATATGCACTGATCTGGACACAGTTAGTTCAGTCAACTGAAATGATTTCACTGGGGAAAAAGCATGCATTACGAGAAGAAGCAAAGTTTAACATTTCCTTTGTAAAAGCTCGATTGTGTTGTGACTTCCTGACATGACTGTGGTGTGTGCAGGATCTTGGTGCATTCAGACACTGGGCTGATCACAGTGGGATTTAATTGGTCCAGTGTGCAGGAACATTGGGCAGATGAAGGAGTGCCTTTGTGTCATGGATGCGTAGGCTAAATGAGTGCACTGGGACTGGGACTGTGATGTAATGACCGCACAAGTGCAATGCTCTGGTCTGCTACAATGATATTCGATTTTCTTTCGGAAGAAATTAGCATAGAAAACCAGATGCATGCTTTTGAAATGGTGTGGGTAGATAATTCATTATAATTATTACTTAGGTTTGTTCTGGTTCCCAAAGTCACCACACCACTCTTTTGCATAATGTGAACTTCTTTAACGGGTCTGTAAGTAAATTTGGCTTTTATTAGTGGTATCTCATTTGGACGCATACAGGAAGTCTGAGCTAGGCTATCTATTTTCATGCATTTTGAATGAGGTTTCTTCTCCAAACTCTGCAGTCATAGGTTCAGTGTGTAAGAGCCATGAATAAAACATAAGAAACCAGTCAGCTTTCAAAAGGCATAGTCAATTAAGAAGGTTGTTTTCCCAGCAATTCAACAGTGACACATAGCTATTGCTTATGTGCTTATTGGTTGGAAGAGACAACATGGAAAGTACCTGTCAGTAGCAAATTAGCTAGCCAACTGTGGGCTTTTTCCTGTCAATCAGAAAGAGGTTAGGAAAATCAAGCTGTTATCATCAAAATTGCTAAAGATGGGAAGAAAAATAATTGACAAAAATAGTCCGGTACAGTCCAAAAAATATTGTCACAGTCCGGTCCAGTCCATCCATGCCTGAGTTTGTGGGACTTCCATGCCGGCTCCAGGCCGGATTCGGGACAGGAATTCAGTCCTGCCTTGCTAAAGGCCATTTTCCTGAAGCGGCACTCCCACACCTGCTACCACTCCTCTCCCATCAGCTAGGGCCTTTTTAAGAGCTGTTTGGAGCTACTCCAGTTGCTAGACTGTCTCTTGTAGACTTTCCTTGCCTTGCTACAGCCCTTTGGTATTGTGTCTTCTTGATTCCCCCTGCCTGAATTGTTCCTTGTCTAGTTTTCTGTCCAGTTTTTTGCCCCTGTTTTACCTGCCTGTTCTTTTGGATTGTGTTTTTGCTTCCTCTGCCTGGATTTCCCTTGTCCCTGTGTTCTTTGGTTTTTGTGAAGATTTTTCTGTCCTGTTTTTGTCCCTGACCATGCCTACCTGCTCCTCTGTGTTTTTGACCTCCTGGCCCGTTCTTTGACCACTGATTTTTGCCTGAGCCCTACTGTACCTCTGCCCTCTACTTCATTAAAGAAGTTTTTCTGTACACTGCCTGTTTTGAGTCTGCTCTTGGGTCTTCACTTCACCTCAGCTCGCCATTTCTGACAGGATCAGGTTGTAGGCACTTCAAAGATCCAGCTTGGAAAACACCTTGGCCAATCTGAGTTGCTCCAGAGCTGCCAGAACCAGAGGGAGAGTATACGCATGTTTAATGGTGACTTCATTAAGCCATCTTTAGTCTATGCAGGGCCGAAGTCCACCTCCTCGTTTCTCTACGAAGAGGAAGCCGGCTGAGGCATGAGATTTCGACGGTCAGATGTAACCTTGTTTGAGAGTCTCCTGGATGTACTCTTCCATGGCAGCGTGTTCTTTCTGGGAAAGGAGATAGATGTGACCCCATGGTGTCTCCATGCCTGGTAACAGCTTAATGGTGCAGTCACAGGGCCTATGCAGTGGTAGTCCGCAGGTCTTCCCCTTGCTGAAGACCTCAGAAAGATCCTGGTAGCATTCTGGAACATTGTCCATGGATTCAGGGAGTGGGCTCTCAATTGAGGTGGAGGAGACGTTGAGTTGGGGACAAGAGAGGCAGCTCTGAAAGCACGTAGGTGACCGCTGGAGTATCTCCTTGTTCTGCCATGAAATGAGGGGATCATGCAGTTGTAACCAGGGTTAGCTGAGAATGACATCATGATGGTTAGTGGTCGTAATGTACAAAAAGATTAGTTCATGATGTAGGGTCCCCGCTTGTATCTGCAGTGGCTGTGTCCATGATATGACTAGGCCATCACCTATGGGTCCACTATTGATAGTCCAGATGCTAAGTGCACTTTGCAGAGAGGTGACTGGCAGGTTGAGCGTTTGCATGAAGGCTTCGCTGATGAAGTTCCCCTGTGCTCTATGAAGGTGGATAGGATATGAGTGGAGGATGCCATCTTCAGTAACACTGGGATTTTGAAGCATTTAGAGTCAAGTTTTCCCACCGGACTTTGGGTTGGAACAGGTCTCTCGGTTGAGGTTCCCTGGGTAGGTTGAACTGGGCAGTGTTGGATGTCCTGACCGGTGCTCCCACAGTAGAAGCACAAACTCTCTTCTTGTGTCTTCTGGCATGCTCAGTGCAGGACAACCGTGTGCGTGACAGTGCCATGGGTGCGTGGTCCTCGGGAGGTGACGTTGGCGGCTACCTATCTGCCCCCCCTATTCCCTTCCCCCCTCAAGTCCTAAGTTCTCGTGTTGAAAAAGTTGTATTGTATTGTGTGTGGAAATTGTGCTTAACGCTGAGGTGTTTTTTTCAATGTACTAGGAGCATAGTGGGGGATTGTTTTTTGTTTGTTTTTTTCCTCCTCCTCTCTCCCCTCATGTTATTCTGTATTTTTCCTTCCCTGTCTTCCTGTCCTGTCTACCCTATTAAATGTATGTATGTATGTGTACGGACAGGTTGACGGCTAATTTCGCTGGTACATGTGACTAGTGACAATAAAGGGCTTATATCTATCTATCTATCTATCTATCTATGAATGACTGAATGAATGAATGAATACTTCTACCAGAGATTGCAGGCTATCATGAGCCAAACAAGGGAGAATGACATCACAATACTCATGGGAGACTTCAATGCAAAGGTGGGAGTGCACAACACTGGGTATGAAGAAGTAATGACAAAGCATGGGCTGGGAGAGAAGAATAAAAAATGGGGGAGTTCTTTTCTGAGGCCTGTGCAGCAAACAGAATGGCCATAGGAGGAAGCATGTACCCACACAAGCATATACACAATGCTACTTGGGTATCACCAGACAAGTTTACAGAGAACCAAACTGACCCCACCTGCATTAGACAAAGGCTCAGGCATTCACTCCAGGATGCGAGAGTTATGAGAGGAGCAGATGTAGCATCTGACCACCATTTGTTGCTATCAAAGCTCAAAATGAAACTTAAGAAGAATTACACACCAGGAAACCCACGTCCAAGGTTTAACACAAAGGTGTTGAAGAACAAGAAGATGGTAGAAACATTCCAAGATGCCATCAGGAGCAAATATGAAGTCTTGCAAGAGCTTGAGGAGGAAGATGGGTTAAATCTGGAACTGAAGTGGACAAAGATGAAGGGAACATGGAAGGAGATTTGTGAAGATACACTAGGTAGAAAGAAGTAAGAACACAAAGAATGAATCAGTATGGTCACACTGAAGAAGATAGAGGGAAGAGGAAGGGTGAAGTAAACGCCAGCCGAACAAGGGCGACAAAGGCAGCATCACAAGAGGACTACATGACCATACACCGAGAAGTGAGGAAGAGTCTGCGACAGGATAAGAGGTGTGGGGTGGAGAAGTTAGCTAAGAGTGCAGAAGAACCAGCTTCTAAGGGAAATATGAATGAACTGTACAATACATCCAAAACCCTAGGAGGAAGATACAAAGTAATCAAGAAGTGAAAGACAAGAATGGAAGAGTTCTAACCAAGGAGGAAGACCAAGTGAGGAGATGGGCAGAGCATTTTGAAGAGCTCTTAAACAGGCCAACACCACAGAGACCAGCAGATATACCACCTGCGGAAAACCCTTTTGAAAGGCCCAGCAAAGATGAAATAAGATCTGCAGTTGCAAAGGTGAAGAGTGGTTTCTGGCCTCAGGCCCAGATGGACTACCAGCAGGGGCAATCAAGGCAGGAGGAGAAACATCAGTTGATATGCTATATAAACTGATTGGAAATATCTGGGAAGAAGAGGAAATGCCAATGGCCTGGAAAGAACGATATGTAATTAAACTGCCAAAGAAAGGTGATCTAAGAGAATATGAGAACTATAGAGGGACCATGTTACTATTAGCCCCAAGGGAAATGCTAAATAAGATCCTCCTTGAACAGATGAAGGAAGCGATGGATGCCAGTCTTGGAGACCACCAGGAAGGATTTAGAAAGGGGAGATCCTGTGTAGACCAAATTGCCATGCTGAGGATAATCATTGAGCAGTCCTTAGACTTGAACTCGCCACTGTTTTTCAACTTTGTGTATTATGAGAAAACTTTCGATAGTGTGGATAGATCAACCCTCTGGATGCTCCTAGCCCACTATGGGATCCCAGAAAAGCTGATTACCCTCATTGAGAAGACCTATGAAGGAATGACCTGTAGAGTGGTACATGGCAATTGGCTCATGGAGGACTTCAGAATCAACACAGGAGTCTGTCAGGGTTGGTTGTCCTCCCCATTCCTCTTCCTTCTGGTCATTGACTGGATCATGAGGAAGACAACTGAAGGCCAGAAGAATGGTATCCAGTGGACCATGTGGACTCAGCTAGATGACCTGGACTTTGCAGATGATCTGACACTCCTGTCCCACAGCCACAACCAAATGCAGGACAAAACAGCATGCCTGGAAGAAATATCTGCACAAGTAGGTCTGAAGAAACACAACACCTAAATCCCCAGGATAGGTACACAACGATCGCAGCCAGTCACATGAGGAGGAGAGGACTTTGAAGAAGTTGACAGCTTCACTTACTTAGGGAGTCTGATCAGCAAGAAATGTGGCACAGAGGAGGAGATTAGATTAGATAGAACTTCATTGATCCCTTTGGGTGGGTTCCCTCAGGGAAATTAAAGTTCCAGTAGCATCATTACAGGATAAACAGAGAATAGAAATAGAGAAAAACTTCTAGAGAAATTAAATTAGGTATTTGCATATACAAATATAAAAAAGAATAAGATATGGGGAAGAGGTGAAAAAAGGGCCAACGGAAGAGGTATTGCACATTGTCCAGTATTATTTATTGTCAGGCTAGGCTACTGCTCCTTCCTGTCCTCTGTCCTCCTGTTACCCCTCCTCCCCCCCCAGAGAGGAGCTGTACAGTTTGATGGTGTGAGGGACAAAGGAGTTTTTAAGTCTGTTAGTCCTGCACTTGGGAAGGAGCTTTCTGTCACTGAACAGGCTCCTCTGGTTGCTGATGACGGTGTGCAGAGGGTGACTGGCATCGTCCACGATGTTCAGTATTTTGTCCATAGTCGTCTTCTCTGCCACCGTCACCAGAGAGTTCAGCTTTATGGCAACCACAGAGCTGGCCCACCTGATCAGTTTGTCCAGCCTGGATGTGCCCTTCGATGTGCTGCCCCCCCCAGCACACCACGGTGTAAAATAGGACACTGGCGACCACAGACTGATAGAACATCCACAGGAGTTTCCTGCAGATGTTAAAGGACCGCAGCCTCCTAAGGAAGTATAGCCTGCTCTGTCCCTTCCTGTATAAGTGTTTGGTGTTGCAAGTCCAGTCCAGCTTGCTGTCCAGCCACAAATACACATACAAATTATGTGTGTATAGATAGATAATATAGTGTGTGTGTGTGTGTGTGTGTGTGTGTGTGTGTGTGTGTGTGTGTGTGTGTGTGTGTGTAAAAGTTGTTTGCTTTAATCTTCTCCAGTTGTTAACTGTGGTATGACCAGGCAAAGCAGGCAACCAGGTGGGTATTGGCAGATGACTAAATTAGGGAGAAAATCTGGAGGCTTGGAATGATGTAGGAACAGAAATATTTGCAGCACAGGCTATTGGTTATCATTCTTTAACTATTGAACCTGTCATTCTTGCTGCTTTCAGGTTGTCCTGCAACTCTTCTTGCATATCTGCTGGCTCCTTTCTTACCTTCCTTATCATAAGTCTTGTACATACTGTATGGCAGAATTGACAAAGTTGACTTGATACATCTGAGAGTATGTTGTGACGTTGTGCATGCCACACCTGTCTAAGAACCAAGTTTCCTTTCCAGCTGAATAATATAAACCAACTGTACTTAGAAGGATGTTTAAGCTCTTTTACTATTATTCTGTAACTTTTTACATGAGTGTTTAATAATGTCCCTGAGAACTTTCAAAAGTTCCTTCTTACCATATTCATGACTTCTGCACAAAATCTTCCTAGTCAATTATGTTATTATGAAACTAGGTGTAATTTGCATAAGACTACTTTTTGCAACATTGATATCAACAAGCCCAATTCCATAAATTTGGGACACAGTGTGAAATTTGACATTTCATTAAACATTATTTGACATTTCAAATAAAAAAACAAGACAATGTGCAAATCTTGGAAACCCTACATTTCAGTGAAAATAGTACAAAGAAAATGTATCAAATGTTGAAACTGAGATTTTATTGTTTATTGAAAAATATATGCTCATTTTGAATTTGATGTTGGCAACACGTTTCAAAAAAAGTTGGGACATTCGCAACAGAAGACTGAAAATGTGTAATGCTTTAAAAAGTCTAATTTGGTTAATTGGCAACAGGTCAGTAACATGATTGGGTATAAAAAGAGCATCCTGAAGAGGCTGCGTCTCTCAGAAGTAAAGATGGGGGAGGGGTTCACTGCTCCGTGAAAGACTGCATGGGCAAGCAGTGCAACAATTTTAAGAATAACGTTTCTCAAGGTAAAATTGCAAAGAATTTAGGTTATCTACGGTACATAATATCATTAAAAGATTCAGAGAATCTGGGGAAATCTCTGAATGCAAGAGAAAAGACTGAAAAGTGACACTGGATGCCTGTGATCTTCAGACCCTCAGGTGACACTGCATTAAAAGCAGACACGTGTATGTAGTGGAAATCACTGTATGGGCTCAGGAATACTTCAGAAAACCATCTGTGAAAATAGTTCATTACTGCATCCACAAATGCAAGTTAAAACCATATATCAACAATTTCCAGAAACACCGCTACCTTCTCTGGGCCCGAGCTCTTTTATGATGAACTGAGGTGAAGTGGAAAATTGTCCCAAGGTTTGACAAATCAAAAATAGAAATTATTTTTAGAAATCATGGACACCATGCCCTCCAAGCTAAAGAGAAGAGGGACCATCCACCTCATCAATGCACAGTTCAAAAGCCAGCATCTGTGTTGGCATGAGGGTGCGTTAGTGCACATGACATGGATAGCTTGTACATCTGGGAAGGCATCATTAATGCGGAACGATATATGCGTTTCAGAGCAATATGCTGCCATCCAGACAAAATCTTTTCAGGGAAGGTCTTCCTTCTTTCAGCAAGACAATGCCAAACCACTTTTTTTGCACATGTTAAAACTGCATATCTCCACAGTAAAAGAGTCCAGGTGCTAAACTGGCCTACCTGCAGTCCAGACTGGTCTCCCATTTGGCACATTATGAAGCGCAAAATATGACAAGGGAGACCCTGAACTGTTGAGCAACTGAAATTGTATATCAGGTAAGAATGGGACATTTCTCTTTCAAAACTACAGCAGTTTGTCTCCTCGATTCCAAAATGTTTACAGAGTAGTACAGAGTTACAGTAGTACAGTACAGAGTTAAAAGTAGAGGTGATGCAACAAAGTGGTAAACATGCCCTGTCCCAACTTTTTTGAAACATGTTGCTGACATCAAATTCAAAATGAGCATATATTTAAAAAAAAATCTCAGTTTCAAAATTTGATATGTTGACATTGTATTATTTTAATGAAATATGGGGTTTACAAGATTTGCAAGTCATCATATTCTGTTTTTTATTTACTTTTACACAGTGTCCCAAATTTATGGAATTGGGGTTGGAGAATTAGATTTAATTTTACAGTACTGTACAAAAAAACATAGTAAAACAGTAATAAATTAAGCAAAGTCAACATTTGGTGTTATAACCCATCATCAATCATCAGTTCATCGGTTATTTCAGATACACTATGAAGTTTTATAAGGAATATGGATAGTAAGTTTTATTGAGCATCTTGGAGAATCTGCAACAGTTATTCTGGAGACTTGGAGTTGTTTCTGTTTCTGCAGGTAAAACCTGACAGCCGAGCATAATGTTTTTGCCTGAAAAGTGGTCTATTTCATAATGTTACGTACTTCAATGACATACAAACATGTAATTTTTTTGTTCAAAATAATATTAAATAATTATTGAAAATGTAATTCAGTAATGCAGAGCATATATCAAAGAAAAGAAAGAAAGCACAATTTTATTCATCACACACTTGTGAAATTCCTCTCTGCATTTAGCCCATCTGAAGCAGTGAACACACGCGCACACACACATACCCAGAGCAGTGGGCATCCATGCTAACAGCGCCCGGGGAGAAGTTGGGAGTTAGGTGCCTCGCTCAAGGGCACCTCAGGCCGTCCCATATTAACCTAACTGCATGTCTTTGAACTGTGGGGGAAACCCACGCAGACACGGGGAGGACATGCAAACTCCACACAGAAAGGCCCCCGCAAGATTTATATTTTTTAAAAAATATCAGGAGCCTCAGACTTTTGTACAGTACTGTATATTTTATGAGGTATTATGTTTTTGTGTGATATCTCAAGAACAAATGTATCATTGTAACCACCAGATGAACTGATTAGATTTTGTAATTGATCCAGTGGCATCCTCACTGACATCATTGGCGTCAAGTTCAACTTATTTAATATAGTGTCCAAATATATTCTCTCCATCAATTTTGTGGTTTAAACATATCTTTAAGAAATTAATAAAAAAAAAACCTGTGATCATTCAAGCTGGTTAAATTGGCCTTTATAATTACCACAGCTGGTATAAAGCCTCACTTTATATTCATGTTGGACATATGCTTACTGGCCACTTTATTAGGAACACCCATCCACTTGCTGTTTTATGCAGTTATCTAATCATCCAATCCCTTGACAGCAGCACAATGTATAAAATCATGCAGATACAAATAAAGAGCTTCAGTTAATGTTCACTTCAAACATCAGAATGGGAAAAATTGTGACTTTCACTGTGGCATGTGGCACTGTGCCAGATGGACTGGTTTGAGTATTTCAGAAACTGCTGATCTCCTGGGGTTTTCACAAACAACAGTCATTAGAGTTTACACAGAATGGTGTGGGGGGAGAAAAAAAAAAAACAGTGAGTGAGCGACGGTTTTGTGGGTGGAAAAGCCTGCTGATAAGAGAGGTTAGAGGAAAATGGCCAGATTTGAGCTGCCAAGAAGGATATAGTAACTCATATAATCACTCTTTACAACCATCTCATCTCATCTTGTTTTCTTCCACTTATCCGAGGCTGGGTCGCAGAGGCAGCAGTCTGAGCATGGAAGCACAAACTTCCCTCTCCCCAGACACCTCCCGAGGCGTTCCCAGGCCAGCTGAGAGACATAGTCCCTCCAGTGTGTCCTGGGTCTTCCCCGGGGCCTCCTCCCGGGGGGACATGCCTGGAACACCTCC
>JANZLB010000017.1:8474875-8487366 GCA_026167865.1 Notarius quadriscutis
GAGATTTGTAAATTATTGCATTCTGTTTTTATTTACAATTTGTACTTTGTCCCAACTTTTTTGGAATCGGGGTTGTAGATAGAGACTGCGACTAAAAAGTCACAGTAATTTGCACTGGCTGTTACAACCTGGGATGTCTGGTCATCGTACCCTATAGATCCGGAACAGTAGGAGATAGAGAATGATGCTTAGTGAGGAAAAGTTGTGCCCTGCTGCCCTGAACAAAATTTAAAAAAAAAATCTGACTGAAAAAATCATGAAAATTGATAGAGGTATAAGTGTTTGAAAAAAATCCCGTTTTTCACAGATCATTTCAGTTCAGTGATCCAGAACACCACCAAAAGTCATAGCAACTTAATGCAGCCCAGAGGTGTTCTTTATGTGAAATTTGATGATGATTGATTGAAAACTGAGGGAGAAATAGCATCCTGAAACGTTAGGATAATAATAATAATAATAATAATAATAATAATAATAATAATAAAGCTCCTGAGTGAGAGTAAGAATTTGAGCCAGTGCTGCTAGCACAAATTAATTAATAAACATATAAATGCAGGTAAGATATTTTAATTATGAACTTCAGCAATCCAATCATTTAATTGTTTTAGATTTCTTAATTTGTTTTAAGAAGTTGAAATTGTAGACTTTGGTTTATTTTGTTCAATGTGTCTTCCATACCTAAAATTACAGTAAGATCCGGAAAAGTTGCAATGAAATTAAAAAAAAAATCCTTTTTCTTCATATGCAATTGCTTGCAAATTTATCTTTAGTCAGGCACCTTTAGTCAGCCTTTCTTCTGTTTTGTTTGTATCCCCCGCTGGCCGAAAGGTCCGAAGGGGGATTATGTTGTGGCGATGTCCGTCCTGGGAAGTGTGTTCACCTTCTGAAATCAACTCTTTCACAATTTTTAGAAAAATTTCATGAAACTTGGCAAGATTCTTTGTTTTATGTCGGTAATACGCATATTGCAATTTCATTAAATTTGGTCACATTTTACCAGAGTTACAGCCCTTGATTAACAAAATTGTAATTTGACAATTTCACGAGAGTGTGTTTTCCTTCTGAAATCAACTCCTCTCATAGTCTGTGGAGGAATTTCACCAAACTTGGTAAAAGGCATTGATGTATGTCGGTAATACGCATATTGTAATTTCGTTCAATTCGGTCGCATTTTACCAGAGTTGTTGGCCTTGATTAACAACCTTGTACTTTCACAATTTCATGAACGTGTGCTTGACTTCTGACATCGACTCCTCTCATAATTTTTGGACAAACTTCTAGAAGCTTGGCAAAAAGCCTTGTTATATGAAGGTAATACGCGTATTGTGATTTAATTTCATTTGTGAAAATTTTCCCAGAGTTTTGACCCTTGATTAAATAACTTGTACTTTGACAAGTTCATGAGGGTGAACGTTCTTCTGAAATCAACTCCTCTCACAATTTGTGGAGGAATTTCACCAAACGGCAAAACGCTTTGTTATATGACAGTTTTATGTATCTTGAAATTTTGTTTAATTTGGGCAAATTTTACCAGAGTTATGCCCTTGATTATTAACAAACTTCTACTTTGGCAATTTCATCAAGGTGTGCTTGCTTTCTGAAATCAACTTCCCTCACAAATTTTATTCCCCGCTGGCCAAAAGGCCCGAAGAGGGATCACGTCGTGGTGATGTCCGTCCGTCCGTCTATCCCAGGAAGGGTACTCACCTTCTGAAATCAACTCCTCTCACAATTTTTGGAGGAATTTCATGAAATTTGGCAGGATTCTTTGTTATATGTTGGTAATACGCATATTATAATTTTGTTCAATTCAGTCACATTTTATCAGAGTTATGGCAGAGTTGCCAGCGGGGGATATTGTGCTCTCAGAGCACTCTTGTTTATAATTTTATTGCACTCTATTTTTTTTTGTTACTGTCTATTCCTGACTCTTTCTATCTGTGACCTGCTGGAACATGTAAATTTCCTCACTGAGGGATGAATAAAGTTTATCTTATCTTATATGTGTAGCAACAGGATTCCCTGGGTATGTGTAGGTTGTATTCTTTTGTTATTATATAGATATTATATATAATATATAGAGGATATTACAAAGTCATGTGATGATATGAAGCTTATTTTCATGTCGTGAAGATAATTCATTGATATCCTCATGGGTGACGTTGAAAAATATGTCACATTTGTACTTCTCAATTTTCCAGATGTAGTTCATGTGAAAAATATGAGTGGCGTATATCCCAGGAAAACACTTCTCTCTCTCTCTCTCTCTCTCTCTCTCTCTCTCTCTCTCTCTCTATCTATCTATCTATATATCTATATCTATATATATACAAATATTATTATTATTATTTTCCCTGTGTAATTTACTTAGTTACTTTTAAAATCAACATCGACAGCTACACACAACGGCGTGGCCTGGCAGCCAAAATTCTCTCAAAATCTTCCATTTTTAATGAAGCAAACCTGGCGGCCATGTTTGTTTGCAAATTGTCACAGTCACTCGCTATCGCAGAAGTTTTACGTCTCCGGCATGTGACGTCGTGTTGTCTTGACAACATGCAATATTGTAACAATATTGCATGCTCATTCTCCATTGAGTAGAGTGACGTAATACACATAGGATAAGCGATATGCTAACAATATTGCATGCTATTGAACCAAATGAATGAAACCCGCTAGAAGGGAATAGAATACATGTTTTTATTCCATTGAAAAAGTGTCCTGTATGTATAATAATTCATGATATATAATGAGTTGATTAAAAAAATCTCATTATTTGAGACATTAACAATAACTAATAACTAATCAGTCCTCTGGTTATTTCTATCATTAACAGTTGGTATAAACATCTGTTTGTGAACATGTACATGAGTGAGTCAATGGAATTTTTTATTTAGCTTTGTTTATTGCAAATAGGTGTCACACAAGTGTATGATTTCCTTTTCATTTTGTCACTTTTGTCACGTTTTTATTCTTAACGCTTTTGTATGCTCTCAGTTATACCAATTATACACATACACTCTTTCACAGACTTTCATTTAACTCACTGTTATAATAGTACATCATTATGAAAATGTCACTGTGTTGGACTGCATACTCGGTTCTTAAAGGAAATATGAGGATATGATTTGATTGGATATCACAACAGCACACCTAAGCATCCCTCTTACATAAACTCAACTCCATTTTATATTTCTGCCACTCTGTGCCACTTTACCTCACATCAAAAGTCATGAAGATACCAAAAGTATCCGTTATGATACCTTGTTTTGCACTCAGTGGAAAACAACGGATAATTTTACATTCATCTAGTAACTGTGATAGTCACACCGATGTACAAAACAGCATTTTTCCCCAAAGAGGTTGGTATTCCCTAATCTTACATCAGGAAGAATATAGTTAAATCTAGAGTGATGCCATTATTAGAGTAATGATAGTGCACTTTTCTCATTTTATTTTCGGACTGAAGCTCAAGGTCCTTTATGTTATATGTATTCAGAAGGGGAAAGAGAGCGAGAGTGAAAAATAGTGTGTGTGAAAGAGAGGAAAGATTAATAGTGTGTGTGTGTGTGTGTGCATGTGTGGGTATGTGTGTATGAGAGACAGAGAGAGAGGGGGCAAATATCCTGAAGCAATGGCTCTAGATGAGATTTGATCCTGTGGACTGATTGTATCTCTGCTACAGGACGGAATCTAGAGGCTGTGATGCTCATATTTGAAGCTTGAAGATGGATTTTATATGCGATACTGGTTTTTCTTCACCATATCTTCCACACCTAGACATGTGGTGTCGAATCATTTTCTCATACACATTTGGCCTCTCTTCCTGACACACGCAATCGCACACAG
Organism: Notarius quadriscutis; assembly: GCA_026167865.1. Taxonomy (NCBI): domain Eukaryota; kingdom Metazoa; phylum Chordata; class Actinopteri; order Siluriformes; family Ariidae; genus Notarius; species Notarius quadriscutis. Next base: position 8,478,725 of record JANZLB010000017.1, read on the forward strand.
CAGTGTGAGTAATACACTGAACCGTGCTAACAGCAACTCTCAGCTGAGAGGCTCATTAAGCTCACAGCTTTATTGAAATTTAATAGAAAGGACAGCCCCTTCTAACCATGTGTGTGTTTTTGTAGTTATGTGAATAGAGGTTCAGAGTTAAGCAGTTTAAGCCTCACTCACAACCCGCCGTACATGCTGCTACAGGCAGTCTATGGTAAAAAAATTGGCAAAACCATGCTTGAGACTTGCGCGACACTTGCGTGTGTTCAGCGCCGTAGAAGGTCGCAGACTGCCCGTGGAGACTTTTGGTCCTGCACATGCAAATTCTACGGGTTTTGTGACAAATCAAGAATGCATACGCTATGTACGGGACCCGTATTCCTTTTGTACACTTGAACCAAGTCAGCAGCGCAGCTAGTATGGGCTTTTTGCGATGACCGTAAGACTCATGAGTGACGCACGGTCATTGTATGAGTGACATGCCTCAGAAATACTACACAAGTATTTCACACTTGCTATTTGTGCAGCGCACAAGACAGAAGTACATCTCACTTTCTTACCCCTATGTGTGGTCTGCACGAGCTACCAAACCCTGCGACCTGTGCGTGTCCAAAACACTTATGGCGGGTTGTGAGTGAGGCTTTAAGAGGCCTTGACTAGATAAGACATTTTTGGAAGTTTCAGCACCTCTGAATCAATAATCTAAGTGAGTATATGTAAATTTTTGACCCTATGTATAATTTTGACCCTGTATTGATTTCAGAAAACCCAAAGAAAATTAACTTGTGCACCAAATTCTAGTGTGTGGTGTTTTTTTTTTTTTTGGGGGGGGTTTGTCTCTTTTTCTTTCAAGAACAAGATGCCACCCGGAATGGTGAACCTCCCTTAGTCAGTGATGTTTCTTAAAACAAAAAGAGCTAAATAGCCAATGTGGCATCTAGATATTTATATCTGTAGTTGCAACAGGAAAAAGGTAGCTAGAGTTTCTCTTTACATGCTTGTTTTGTCGTAGTCCTGTGTGGCTTGATGCAGTCTCTAAAGAGATTACATGTCTGGAAACACTGTTTTAGAAACATGGTCATGAATTGTGATGAGAATGGAACCAAGCAAGACCCCGGTGTACAGTGTGCTAGTTGATTATCAGACAATGAGCTCTGCCTTCACAATGTCTAGGATATGCTTAGAAATTTGATACAGAAGGCAAAATCTGAAGGAAAACTTTGGTCAGATGAATTCATAGACGTTATTTTTCCATTACGGACATGAAATCTGGCCCTGTGAGATTAGGTTTTTCCCCATTTACCTGCATGGCGTTTTTAGGGGACTAAACATTTCACTGCGTTAGGAATGTTGGGCTACATTATGTATCATAAGATTTGTGGATATTAAATTTATGGCTTTTGCTTAAGACCCATATGCACTTGTATTTAGAGCACAAATCTGCAAAGAAAGCACAGAAAAGAAATCATTCTTCATCAAGCAGCTCATCTTCATCAGGTAACGAAGAAGCCAAGAAGAGAAAACATAAAAAGGCCAAGAAGCAGTCGAAGAAAACTAAAGCAAAGGAAAAAAAGAAGGTGAAAAAGGAGAAGAAAAGGCTTAAGAAGATGAAGTTGTTAGCAGCAAAGGCTGAGGCAGCAGCAAATAAAGCTCCATTGATGATCCCTGTTCCAGTACCCATTCAAATTAAAAAAACCCAGTCATACTTGGAGACCTGGCAAAGTGATGATGCCACAGAACATGGTCCTGGTGAGTGAGCTTTATTAGAAACTTCAGAACATCTGTATAAAATTCCAATGCTACCAGTGCTACATTTTCTTTTTTTCTTAGGGATTGAAATGTCATCCAGAAGAGCTGTGTTATCATAATGTCCTTTTATTTACTTCAGTGATGACGGATGAACAGAAAGCCAGTTTCTCCACCAAGAGGCCCCTGACGAAAGAGGAATATGAAGCCAGACAAAGTGTCATCCGGCGAGTTGTTGACCCTGAGACAGGACGCACCAGGTGTGTTACCCCCTCCAGTACCACAAATTACCTAGATATGAAAGTCATTCACTGAATCTACAGACAATAGATTGGACTGTGTATTACTTTACTCATAGGCTTGTGAGAGGAGATGGAGAGATTTTGGAAGAGATTGTCAGCAAAGAGAGGCACAAAGAAATCAATAAGGTATACTGTTTGTCATTTCCCCACTTTTTCAAGTCAACAATTTTTCTCATACTTTTTAAATACACAGATTCAATGAGTTGCAAAGGTTTCATGGCAAAATTTGTGACGTTATAAGGGTGTCTCTTCATTAAAAGTATCTCTTCCATATTAATAAAGCATGTAATATGCTTTTGTACATATTCACATTTTGTAGTAAAATTGTCATTGCCATATTTACTTACGTACTCCCTCCTCACAATCATGTTGGAACATGGTATAAAATGTTTTCTTTTCCTTACCTAACTTCGGTTTCTTCCATTAGCAAGCAACCAAGAGAGATGGTGATGCATTCCAGAAGAGACTAGGGATTAACAGGTAGAAGAATTTCACTGGACATGTAAAAACTATATCCTGATGGTTTTAAGCCCAAACCCTAAGGAATCTCAAGAAAGCCTCATATGTTCAATTAAATAAACAGTTTTTATGCTTTTGAAATTGTCTAAATATGTTCCACATCTACTTCTTGAAATGCTTTAAAGATTATCTGAATCCCTATTATTTTGATTGTTTTTAATTTTTTTTTATATTCTTCTAAACTGGCAAATAAATACCGCCTTGATTTATTGCTGAAACATACCTCTATTCATTATTGTGTGACTGAAATTGGGTGGTAAATTTTAAGGATGTCTGGAATTGGAGGACATGACAGTAAAGCCCTGATACTGGGCCTCATTTTTCAAGCTGAACATGAAATGAATTCAGCATTTGCTTCAAATCATATAATTGGCAATCAACTGAGGTTCACATTAGCGAGTTTCCTTTTATATAACTTTACACAAACCCATGAGTTCTTGAAGGGTACAAATGTTTTCCTCACAAGATTTTCCTGAGCACCAAATTTCTTATGTAAACTGACCTACTGTAGTGAGAAATTTAGTGTTCATGAAAATCTTGTGAGGAAAACATTTGCATCCTTTGAGAACTCATGGGTTTGTGTCAAGTTATGTAAAAGGAAGCTCGCTAATGTGAACCTCAGTTGATTGCCAATTATATGATTTGAAGCCAATGAGTGATTGCAATTTTATACAAGGAATTTATTATTATTATTTATTCCATTACATGTGCAATTTGAATGAAACTTTTGTGAAGCCCAGCCATTTCATGGTCAGTACTAATTGCAGAAATTTTAAATATGTGGGGGAAAAAGAAAGCAATAATCCAAGCCAATACAAATTCATAAACTGAGACAAATAAACCCACTAATTCAATTATGACCACATAAATGGATTTGTTACCACAGCATCATCTTTTAATGCTGTGCAGCATTTTGGAGCCAAAGTAACCAACCTGGTATGTCCCAATGAGCAGTATATTCTCGTGTGCTGTGAGCCATCATTTGGCTTCTTCCCAAATGTGTCAGGTTTCAACTAATTTTATTAATAATAATAATAATAATAATAATATAAATAAACTTGGAAAAATGGTCATTGGACATATCTGTGAAAAGTCACTCTTCTTTTGGTTGTTAGCTGCTTTGCATCTCGTCTGTTGTATTAGAGCCCTCTTGAGGACAGTTTTCAAAATTTTGAGTAAAATGGGAGATTTAGATTGGCTTGACTGAGAGGGAGTGTGGTTTTCACAGGGGGATTTAGTACATCTTAAACTAAGTGTTCTAATTACTAAATATTACAGTTAGTGGTGCTCAAAACAAAATTTACCTCCTCATAACTGATAACTGGGTGCTGGAGTTGCCTACAGGGCAGCACGGTGATGGCACTGTCACTCCACAGCAAGAAGGTCTTGGGTTTGAGCCCAGTGGCCAATAAGGGCCTTTCTATGTGGGGTTTGCATGTTCTCCCTGTGTCTGTGTGGGTTTCCTCCAGGTGCTCTGGTTTTCCCCACAGTCCAAAGATATGCAGGTTAGGCTAATTGGTGGCTCTAAATTGACTGTAGGTGTGAATGAGAGTGTAAATGGTTGTTTGTCTCTATGTATCAGCCCTGCGATGACCTGGTGACTTGTCCAGGGTGTACCCCGTCTCTCGGCCATAGTCAGCTGAGAGAGGTTCCAGCTTGCCTGCAACCCTGTAGAACAGGATAAGCTGCTACAGATAATGGATGGAGTTGCCTACATTCAGTCAACTCCCTACACCAACATTCCTACAAGTGTAATAAAAAGACTTGATTTTATTGATATCTTGCAATAGAGAGGTTTCATTAACCAAGCCTGCTTCGTTAACAGACTCATCCCTGAGCCTCTAAATATATTTGTCATCATCTTCTCTCCATTTCAATACTTGGCATGCCCTCATCAACCTCCCCAACAACTTGAAAGGGTATCACACCTATGCTACACAAATGGTTACTTGCCAAACAAAAGCAGGATGGGAGGAAGGAGCAGATTTTAAAATAGGAATGCACTTGTCTTCAAAACTAACATGCATGAAGTGATTTCCTTTGTGACTTGCATACTCCAATTACTTCTGACAGTTCATAGTCCTGTCATTGATAAGAGGACAATTTTAACAGATGATGGTAATACTTTATCAAGTAAGTTTAATTGAAAACTTTACAACCAATACTAGGCTTGTATTTTTAAGACAATTAACTATTCAAACCAAATTAGGAATAAATTGCATTTTTAGACATGCAAGCATAATGTAAGGTACATTAAATTAATTTTTGTGCAAATTAAAGTTTTATTGCTTAGGCTTATACAGTACCAGTCAAAAGTTTAGACGCACCTCCTAATTCGATATTTTTTCTTTAATTTTATTTATTAAGACACTTCATGTCTTAAACTAACAATGGACTTTTTATCCTTGTTGATTGGTTCTTGACATAATCTGGATTACTACAGTTGTTGAATAGGGCTATTTACTGTGTTTTTATTATTTACTATTTAATGTTCTCAAACATTAAGAAGGCAAGAAATTCCACTAATTTTGACCAGGTACACCTGTTAATTGAAAAGCATTCCAGGTGACTACTATACCTCGAAGGTGGTTAAGCTAATGCTAATACTGGGCAAAGCTGTCATCAAGGTGGTAACTTTGAAGAATCTAAAATATGAAAATTTTTTAAACACTTTTTTGTTTACCACATATGAAATTATGTTGTTGCATACTTTGTCTTCAGTATTGTTCTACAATGTAGAAAATAGTCAATACAGAAAAACCTATGAATGAGTAGGTGTCCAAACGTTTGACTGGTATTGTAGTGTCTTGCAAAAGTATTCATCCCCCTTTGTGTTTGTCTTGTTTTGTTGCATTACAAGATGGAATTAAAATGGATTTTTGGAGGGTTAGCACCAATTGATTTACACAACATGCTTACCACTTTAAAGGTGCAAATTGTTGTTTTATTGTGAAACAAACAATAATTTAGATGAAAAAACAGAAATCTGGAGTGTGCATTGGTATTCACTCCCTTTGAAACTTTCTGGTATGAAACCCCTAAAGCTGGTCCAACTAGTTAACTTTATAAGTCACATAATTAGTTGATTTAAGATCCACCTATGTGCAAAGTGTCACATGATCTATCACATGTCGTCTGTATAAATCAACCTGTTCTGGAAGGACCCTGACTCTAACATGACTAAGCAAGTGACTTGAAAACCAAGGAGCACTCCAAACAGGTCAGAGACAAAGTTGTGGAGAAATATAGATCAGGGTTTGGTTATAAAAAAAAAAAAATCCCAAACTTTGAATATCCCACAGAGCACCATTAAATCCATTATGGTAAAATGGAAAGAATATGGCACCACTGCAGGGTGCCATATTGACAAGAGAAGGCTGCTCACCAAAACTCACAGACTGGGCAAGGAGGGCATTAATTAGAGATGTAACAAAGACACCAAAGATAACACTGAAGGAGCTGCAAAGATCCACAGCGGAGATGGGAGTATCTGTCCATAGCACCACTTTAAGACATACACTCCACAGAGTAGGGCTTTATGGAAGACTGACCAGAAAAAAAGTAATTGCTGGGAAAAGAAAAAAAAACCCCACACATTTGGAGTTTGCCCAACAGCATGTGGCAGACTCCCCAAACACATGGAAGGTGATGATTCGCTGGTCAAATGAGACTAAAATAGATTTGTTTTTTTGTTTTTTTTGCCATAATGGAAAATGCCTTGCGTGGTGCAAACCCAACACCATGAGAACACCATTCCTACAGTAAAGCATGGTGGTGGAAGCATCATGCTGTGGGGATGTTTTTCATCTGCAGGGACAGGAAAGCTGGTCAGGACTAAAGGAAAGAGGGATGGCACTAAATACAGGGAAGTTCTGGAGGAAAACCCGTTTGAGTTGGCCAGAGGTTTCAGACTGGGACAAAGGTTCATGTTCCAGCAGGACAAACACCAAGGGGGATGAATAATTTTGCAAGTCAATGTATGTTTGAGGAAGTAGGTGAAAGTGTTCAAATAGTGACTACATTTTTAGTGTCTTTATACTTTAGTGCCAAATATTATTCTGTTTTAAAAACTATGAGAACAATATTTTGAGGTTACAATGACCTAGCCCTGCAATTTTGGCAAGCACAGAACACTTAAAGGTCCACTTATTGTAAAATTATAAGACACCCAAACAGAAGTCTTTAAATTCTATTGCCATTTTCTTGAAGAAGTTTCCAAAGTGCACTGTTTAGAACCGAGTTTATGCTATTTGGAGATCTTTTACTGACTTATTTTTCTGACTTATCTAGGCAAATGAACGTGTCCTACTTCAGATGCTGTGATGTAACATTAAATACTTTAGTAAAATCAAAGGTTTTCATCTTCAGAAACTTTGTTGCAGTTTTCTTTGTCACTGTCAGGTTCATAATTCATTGGCTACTTTGAAATCACCAGTTAATATCACAAATGTGAAAAATTACATTTCACTCCTGAGAAATCTGAATCTATGATTACAACTGCAAAACAAAAGGAATTTGTGTTTTGAACTATACAAAGACAGTCAGCTATGTGCATGGCCAATGGCACAAAGGTAGAGGGGGAAAACAGTATGAACCACTGAAGAGTTTCAATCACATTCTGTGTGTCCTACATTTCCAGTTAAATGAGAATTAGAAGTTCTCATCGTCCTGGCCTGGACAACCACCTGCATACTCTTAACAGAGGTCTGTGGGTCCTGTGCAAATATTATGCAGCATACATGCAGACACAATGAACATGATAACCATATCAAGTCTAGTTTTCAGGACAGTGGTGATCCTTGTCTCTAGGCCCTAGCCAAAAAAGCCCATCAAGGCCTGCAGCCCACCCACCACCACTCCCCACTCTGCTAACTCTTCCTCCGCCTCCCCCTTTGCACCCCTCACTGTCCAGCCTCAGTAGTGAGGCTATGCTTATATGCCTTATAACACAGGGTTTTTTTTTTTTTTAATTGATATTTGAGATGTAAATATCCCAGAACTACATAGTCTAGGCAAATGAAACTGAACAGGCTTAATGATGAGCAATATAAGATTTATTCCTCAAAATTTGAATAAGAAATTCAAAGGTATGTGGATTCCATTAATGATTTCACAAGTTTTCAATATGCATGCCGCCTGAGTCACAGACACGCACGGACAGCCTTCCTCTTTGAACTTTTTGTGCCATGTCCAAATCTGCATTGCAGTTGGTGCATTTTTAGAGAATTCCCTCATGAATGCATGCTGCACAGTCTTGTTCGACTGTGTTCGAGCGTACTCTAACACACAAAATTCCTTTTCTTTTCCAGTGAATGGCATTTCTATACATAAAAATACAATAAAAAAAACATTACCCATAAAATTTTGACCTGTTTCCACACATACTGATAAACTTTGAAGTCAACTGAATAAGAATTGGCAAAGTTATTAGATTATGAAATGATATCAATTTTTTTGAAACACCCTGTATATCTGTCATAAAAATTAAAAAAAAGATAAATGAAGATGTTGTAAAAAGCAGTTTTAGAACTGTTTTGGAATGTATGAAAAAAAAAAAACATGACCTTACCCATTGTGATGCACTAATTTGATCACTTGAGGTGATTCTGTTCAGCCTTAAGAATGTATCAAGCACAAAAACTTAAATCTTCTCCATTGATTTTGACAATTACACAATAAAACAATAAAACAATTCAAAGAAATTGAGTCATACATGAGCTGATAGTCAACGAGGTGCGTAGCACCGATTCGGCCATAAGCCATATACGGTATGACGAGATTGAGTGGAATAACGATTTTATTCTCTCTACATTCAATGGGTTTTGAGAAACGGAGGATTTTTATTTTTATTCTTTGCAAATTTGATAAATAAAAACATTGTACAAAATGTCCAACAAAATTGTTTCTGCATAGAATATAAACAAACCGGGGACATGACAGTAGCAATTTGTGAAAAATGCTATCATAATAATTCTTAAAAAATAAAAAAAAGATATGTTCTTTCCATGGCGGCACGGTGGTGTAGTGGTTAGCACTGTCGCCTCACAGCAAGAAGGTCCGGGTTCGAGCCCCGTGGCCGGCGAG
>JANZLB010000017.1:8771050-8781075 GCA_026167865.1 Notarius quadriscutis
GTATTTTTGGGGTTGTAGGCCTCGCCCTTCTTTCGCCAAACAAAGGCAACATCCATGTGCCCAAACAGCTCCAGTTTAGTCTCATCAGACCAAAGGACAGACTTCCAAAACTCATCTTTAACTTTCAAATGTGCATGGGCAAAGGTCAGTCTGGCTTTGAGATGCCGCTTTTGGAGTAATGGGTTTTTTCTTGAGCGATGACCTCAGAGCCCTCCACGATGAAGAGCCTTCGCAACGGTCTTCCTTGAGACCTCAACCCCAGAAGAGGCAAAGTCAGCAACAATCATTTTGGTGGATGTGCGGGGAGTCTTGCCAACATCCCTGATGATTTTTCTCTCTTGGGATTGAGATAATTTGCATTTTCGTCCACGCCCAGGTTTGTTACGTACAAAATGGAACTCCTTGTACTTTGCAATGATGCATCGCACAGCTGTTCTAGAGACTGTGAAGCATCTAGAAATTACAGTATAGCCTTCCCCCCTTGGTAAGGGCCTCAACTACAGTATTTTCTTTCTGAGGTCCGGAGTGATTTCATTTGTCTTCGGCATGGCTTTAAACGCAGACCCCTCTCAGAAATGCGTTCAACTGCCTCTAGGCCTGTTCCTTCGAGTCCCTTAAGTAACAATCAATGCTGATTGGATGTTCAGATGTTGTCTGGGAGCTAATTGACTGCACAGGTGTGGCTTGAAAGCTGACAGGCTGGTTGTGTGTATTTTTAAAAGCAAGAAAATTGCATGGGGGCTAATAATTTTGACCACCCCATTTTTCACCATATTTGAGATTAAGGATACTTAAATATTATTCTTACATTCCAAAATGCACCAGATACTATGGAATAACACTTGTGAATAGTTGATATTTTAATATTACATCAGTGTTACAAATTTTGGGGAGAATTTTATAGTCATGTTCCAAAATTTCATGGGGACTAATAATTTTGACCTTAACTGTAGATATCTGCTAAAGGGCAGCTAAAAGTTCAGCATTCCCTGGTCAGGAGTCCCCAGGGAGACCACCATGTCTTGCTATGAGGATGGAAGCCACGGCATGGACCACTGCGTTTTCTGCAAAGAACCCTATCCAAGGAGGATCAGCATTCAATTGGGTCAACATGGAAGACAGTGGATTTGCCCACCTAGCTCCAGTGGAATCCCTCCACCCTGCCTGAAAGTCCACCATGACTGGGGTGGGTCCTACCTTTCCCTCTAAAATGATCGTCTCCAGTCCTCCATGACTGAGAATTGATATAATGCAATGAGGATCTCTGTCAGAGCCCTGAACACTTCATCCTTGCTCATAGCCTATTCGGCAGAATTGGAAGGGCCACAGCCCAGCACTGTAAGACAAAAGTGTACATGGTCACAGACCTCTGTCTGCACCACCACAGATGTGCAGTTCAAGCCATGGGGAATGGCCACATCCTGGACTGGTTTTGGGGAATATCAATTAAGGATATTTGCATTGTGGCAAGTTGGTCATGACCACACACCTTAATGAGATTTTATAGGTTTGATGTGACTAAACCCACACTGGCTTATTCTGACCACAGCATGAGCTCACAAACAGACACACCAGCCTGACATTTAGGCCTTGATCTTTGAGATAAGCTTGGCTGGCAAATTGGGAGTCATGATACGCAATAGTGATATACTGAAACAAATGCTTGAAACTTTAGGTTATGACTGTAAACCTAGTTTTCTGAGTGACAGCATGAATGAGGTATCTCAATGGACCACCCTCCTTTGCAAGGAAGAGGTATGTTTGTGGAGACTGTGTAGGTGATGAAGCACAGAGGGTTGTAGGGCAGATGTATACCAGCCTCTGTGACTCACACACAATGTCTGCCAGTAGGTCTTGGCTGGTGTAATGTGTGGCACTTGCAGCTGACACTCGATCCAAGCATATTGGAAAAGCAGATGCTCTTTTATTTGTGGTAAAAGGTAAGGGGAAGTGAGGGGAAAAGGAGGCTGGGCGGGAGTTAGGAGTGAAACAGGTACAGGAGGCAGAAGGCCAGGTCCAGCCTAGTGCTGGGTCGCAGGCAGGTGCAGGCTGCATGATTCTCTGTTGCCATTGCTCTACAGCTGCAGGTAGGCGTGAAGGTGGCTGCTTAGGAGAGCTCTGGCTTCCATGGCATCTCCCTTGTCATCCTTGGCATTAGCGAAAAGACCTGGACAGGGAGAAGGAGGAGGTGTGAGTCAGCATGCTTTGAGGTAACCCAACTAACCTGTGTTTGTGGCAGCCTCTTAACCTGTTCCAGCCATGTATGATTAGTGGTCTCTGCCCCGTGGTCCAAAACAGTGGTGCTGAAGTGTTGCTGTCTCTTCAGCACCATCGAATGGTTGTGTGAGGGGCAGTGTGCTGCTTCGGCGGTGGCTTTCTTGGGCCACCGTCACAAATGCAATAGTACTTCTGAGGGACAGCACAAAGGGGCATGTCCCATAGTGAAACACATCACTCATGCTATCTAAAAACTGGGGTTATGGTTGTAACCTGAAGATTTCAGTTTCTGGGCCATGATCCCAGGAACCTTTTTAGTTGTTGGTCCAAAATAGATACTTTTAAGGTACCACGGATTTCTATGGTAAAACAAAGGGTGGTGGAATCTGTTTTTATCTAAACAGTGGCTGGTGCAGTGATGTCAGTGATCCTGAAACATGGTTCTCCTGACCTAGAATTATTTATCATTAATTGTAAACCCTTCTACTCCCCATGTGAGTTCACTTCATTCATTCTAGTTGGTGTTTACATTCCACTGTAGGCCAGCATGCAGAATGCACAGCACATGCTGGCTGATCAGATACTGGGTGTGGAGCAGATTAATGTGGGTTCCTTAGTTATTGTCCTCAGTGGCTTTAACAAAGGTAACCTCAGCCACGAACTACCAAAATACAAACAGTTTATTAAATGCCCGACCAGAGAGGAAAATATTTTGGATCACTACCACACTACAGTCAACAATGCCCATCACACCATCCCCCGTGCTGCACTGGGCCACTCTGACCACATCATAGTCCACCTGATTCCTACATACAGGCAGAAATTAAAGCTGAGGTAACCTGTAGTGAGGACATTAAAGAAGTGGAGCAATGAGGCTGCGGAGAACCTTCAGGTGTTCTGGACTGTACATACTGGGATGTGTTCAGGACTTCTACCAATAGAGTCTGGATGAGTACACAGAGGCTCTGATGTCCTACATCAGCTCCTGTGAGGACTGCTGCATTCCATCACAAACCAGGACGAGTTACAATAATGACGAACCCTGGTTCACAAATAAGCTCAAAATCTGATACTGTCCATCTCCTCTTCCATCACCATCTGGTATGCTGCTGCTACTGCGAGGGGCAAGGGCAGAGTGCAGCGCAGCATTCATTCTGCTGAGAGGATGATTGGTAGCAACCTTCCATCTCTTCAAGACCTGTACAAGTCCAGGACTCTGAGGAGAGCAGAAAGGACGCAAACTTTTTGAATCACTCTCCTCTAGTAGGAGGTTGCGGTCCATTAGAACCAAAACCTCACTCCATAAGGCCAGTTTTTTCCCCACTGCAGCTGGCCTTATCAATAAGGTCATTACACACATTCTCTTCCTCTCCTGCATTCTTATCATGTCTCATCTCCATCATGTGACCTATTTTTGCACATTCCGGACATACTGTATAGCTTGAACTTAAATAACTCATGCACATACCCCTTAAATCTGTCCACTTTTCAAATTTGCATATTTCAGATTCTTCTATTTTTTTAATTCTATGTATATAGCTACTTTTGTCTTTGCTAAATTCTTCTATTTTAACTTTTCAAGCACCAATCACCAAAGCAAATTCCTGTATGTGAGAACGTACTTGGCAATAAACTTGATTCTGATAAGCGGAAAATTCCAATCAAGGATTTTTTTTTCAGAAGCCCTGTAATATCCTCTTCCTTGTCTATTAATATTGTTACTTCCACTACTAGTTCATCACAGAGTCTGAGCTACTCCTATAAATTTTGCTAAATTATCAAACTTGGATGATTTTGAGGCTTTGCAAATTGTTTGTTCATTGTTCACATAATAAACAACATGGCATATAGGATTTGAGCCTGTATCTCCACATTATGAGCAGTATAGCTCAGATATGAACTTAAACAAGCATTGTATTAACCCTCTGGGATCTGAGGATATTTTCTGACACTCTAATGATTTTGGCATGCTCTGATTTTGTTGTCAATTTCAACAAATCTAAGCAGTATTTTCAAAATCATATGACATTTTTTGTATTGAGCACAAGTTCAACTATAATAATATCAATGTAGTATGTATGTCATGATTGTACTTTCAAAAAATACCAGATAAATGAAGATGTTGTAAAAATCAGTTTTAGAACTGTTGGAATGTGTGAAAAAACATGACTTGACCCATTGTGTTGAAAAGTTTTGGTTACTTGAGGTGATTCTGTTCAGTCTTAGGAATGTATCAAGCACAAAAACTTAAATCTGCTCCATTGATTTGGACAATAATTGTCCATTAAAAAATGTATGCCCTATTGTTTTGGGATAAAGGGTTGGCAGTGGGAGGGGTATTCAATGAGAAGGGTAAACATTTCCATTCCATTCAATGAGAAGAGTGAAAACCCATCCCACTGCCAACTCTTAATCCCATCAGGTCAAGTCACAATGGGGAAGGTCATATTTTTTCATACATTCTAACACAGTTCTAAAACTGCTTTTTACAACAGCTTCATTTATCTGGTATTTTACTTTATTGTGGTATTTGACTCTATTCAGTGGGTCTTGAAATTAACTCTTGTACTATTATACTCAGTTCAGAGCCACAACCAACTCTGCTACTCTGTTACACAATTACTCTGTAATTTTGCTCCTACTCCAACTCCACATTTTACTCTCTAAATTCAAAATAGAGCAAAATTATCTATTTTTGAGGAAAATACTTTTAACTCTGGAAAAGTCGCTCAGTCATTTTTCCTGGATCTGCACTACAGCACGCATATCAACCGATCTGCTCATCAGAAATAGAAGAAATATTTACACTTACTCGAGTTGATCTTTGGTTGGATCGAGTCGAAGTAAAAAAATAATAATAAATAAAATAAGGCACTGCTCATCATAAGTGTCACAGTTCTCAAAATTGAATTGAATTGAATCGCTGTCCTGAATCATGAACTGAATCATGAATTGATTCTCTGTCTTGAATCATCCAAAGCGCATACAATCTGAGTGCCATCTCGCAACAAGTTTTACCTCCAAATAGCCTAAACTATGTCTGACTGATTTTATCCTGCTTACGGTGGGCGTTTCCACCATGAAAGAGAAACCAATCGAAACTGAATTTGAAAGTGATTATCATGCCGCTACCATGGGAATAGTCTTTTATGAATGTGTATGTGCGTGCTTAGTGCTTTGACTCTGGTGTGACTGAGTAAGGTGACAAGTTTTGTGTTTCATCTAATTTAGGTAATTTAAAAACTATCATATTATTTGGCAGTTTCTGTCAATATATTTATCATGCTTGTATGATAAAACTTCGCAAAGATATTTATCTGAAGACATGACCTACTCATTCTAAACCCGTCGAGCTTCGCCGGCAAAGTTCTCAACCCAAGAGGGTTAAGGAAAGTGATTGCTTTTCTTGTTAACTATGCAAGCACTGCAGTAATCTTGTGATGAGAATGTTTTAACAGAGCATTGATATTCTTAAATGAATGAATGAATGAAATGTGGATTGCCAAGAACAGCCATTTTAGATTTGTGTGGGCTTTGGTTTTAATGACAGTCATTTGAATTCAGCCATATGTTTCTGAATTACTCTGAGCCCACTGTATTTTGTGTCCTATAATGACAGTGATTTATTTTTTTTCCCTTACCAGTGATTTTTTTTAATGCTAAACATTTTAACTAGATTTTTACACACAGAAAAAAGTGAACCTAAAAAAAATACAAAGATGACTATAGTAATTAAGTCAATGTCAGGTGTTATGTGTTGAAAGAAAACAAATAACACTATTCGAACTACTCACAGCTGCAAATGAATGAATATGTGAATGCCATGGATGCAGATTGGAGGTGGAAGCAAGTACAGGCTTATTTTATTCACCACTGGAACATAAACATAAAAACGTGACATTACTGAGATATGAGCCTGGACATGGAATATCTAGAAACTAGGTTGCAAGAATATAATGTTGCTCAGCAAAAGTTAAACACAAAGCAAGACACAAAACAACACCAAACTGAGGCTTATATCCCTGAACTAATGATTACAAAAACAGACCATGTGGAGCATCTCTGTGTGGATGTGAATATCCGTAGTTGCATCTGCTAGCTATGGCTTGTTCAAGGTAACATAATCCAATGAAGCAGTAATCAGGGAGAATAACTTTTGAACTCAAACTGGCGTCGACTCCGAGGCTGATCTAGCACGGTATCTTAAAGCATTATTTGGCAATGCAGTTTGTGGGAGAAGTTCAGCGTCGACTCTGGAGTTGACCTGAAAGTGAATTCAAAAAGGCAAAGTTACGTTAAATTGGAGCTTGAATGAATCCCAAACAATATCTCCAAAGAGTTTAAGGCTCTACAGAGATTTCAGTGGGATTCTACTGTCAGAATTTTGTAAAATCAGGTGATGTGTTACAATCTCTGGTGAAATTGCGGTAAAATGTATATGATCTTAAAATCATTGACAAAAATGTGCACAAACAAACAAGCAAACAAGATAAGGGAGGAGACAGGACAGACACCAAAACAAAAGCACATGGTTAGGTAAACAATCAGAAAGTCCTGTGAGCTGTTGGAAGCATGGTGAGCAGACAGTGTTCAGCATGAAGGGTGACGGAAGTCCCCTACTCCTGGAGCACCTTAGAACACATACCAGGGTGGATCTGCTCCTCTGTGTAAAAAGTTTACCAAGGTCCCCGGGTTGTGGGACAGGCATCATCTCAGGCGAAGGAGCAGACAGAGGGCAGGACTGTGGGAACCCAGGGGTGGAGAGATATTCTTGCTGTGGTTTTGTGATGAAGCAACATCCTCAGCTGAGAAGATCAGCACAATGATGACATTCTCTGCAAACCTGGATGGCAGAGCAACATTCTTGGCTGAGCAGGGAGATGAAACAATGTCTTGAGCGGCAGAGACAGGTGAAATGATGTTGTCCTCAGTGAAGCTGGCAGGCAGGATGACATTCTTAGCAGTGCAGAGAGGTGGGGTGGTGATGTTCTCACTAGAGATTGGTGGCAGAGTGATAACCCTGGCACAGCAGAGAGGCAGGATGACGATGTTCTCGGGGAGCGGCAGGTTAGATGACTTCTTCATTGGACTGGAGAAGTGGGGTGATGACATTCTTGCTGGAGTCTGGTGGCAGAATAACAATGTCCCTGTTGGCCTCTGGCATGAGCTTGGGCCTGGCCATGACACTGGAGGCCACATCTGGCATCGGCATGGGCATGGACTCAGCATGGGCATAAGCATGGACTCAGGCATATGCATGGGCCTAGGCTCAGGAATCTCATCAGAGGTCTCGTCATTGACCTCCAGCAGGGGCTGAGCCAAGTTGGCTGTGTCTTCAGGCTCTGGTGTGAACTCTGGTATGAAGGCCACCCTGTTGAGTTCTGGTTGAGCTCTGGGATGAAGGCTGCCCTGTTGCTCTCTGGCATGAGTTCTGAAGAGGAGGCTTCCCTCGAGGGAGCTCTTCATTGGAGGCTGCCCTGTCAGCCTCTGAAGAGACATTTTTGTTGGAAGCTGCCCTGTCTGCCCTCTGGTGTGGGTTCTGGGATGAAGGCTGGCCCTGTAGGCCTCTGGAGAGAACTCTGAATAGGAGACCACCCTGTTGGCCTTGGGTGAGAGCCCTAAAGATGAGGTTGTCCTGTCAGCCTCGGGTGAGAGCTCTGGAGAGGAGGCTGCCCTGTCAGCCTCAGGTGTGAGGTCTTCTGTGGAGGCCACCGTGTTGGCTTTAGAAACGCCCATGCAGACCTCCCCACCAAGGTCTCTTCCTGAGAGCTTTTTTTTTTTTTTCTTCCTGTGAGCTTGGAAGAGCCACTTCAGCATACTATCAAATCCCGTGGAGTCTCTAAGGCATGGGTGCTTAATAATGAACAGGTACTCAGCCCACTGGCATGCTTGCTTAGTCAGTCCATGAGTTATGTAACTTACCCAGATATTTTTGGCAGGCTCTGCCAGGCTCTCATAAAACAGCTGATGGTGGGCAGGAACCCATTTAGCAGATATAAAAGGCTATCACAGGGGGATGGGGTACATGTGGGCTAGAGCTAGAAAAATGTCATGGTCTCGATGGGCTGCCTGGCAAGCTGGTTGCCACACAACCCTTGTTGTCCTGCTGCATTCATAAGGTGGCAAAGTATTATGTCATTTAAAGGGAGATAGGCAGGGTACAGATGCAGGTAAAGATTATTTTCTTCTTCTTCCTTTTTTTTTTTTTTAGAAAAAACACAGGCAAACAGCTCCAAAACATTAGGCAAAAATTGGGGTCAAAAATAAGCAAAGAATCAGGCAATCTGCAAACAACTCTTACAAGGGCAAAGGGCAAAGAGCATAATCCACAAAACAGAACTGCATCAAAAACCTGAATAACAAAATAGCCAGCCAGTCAACACACAAACAATGGCTTGGTATTGCTAGGTAGGAACACACCGGATGACTACTTCACGTTGAAAAAATGAGAAGACAACCAATCGTATTGTTTATTTGAATACATCCAATACAGGACAAAGGAGGAAAAGAGAGAAACCAGAACAAAATCAAATTGGTTACATAAATAAATGGAGAGTCAATGTGGAAGTGCTGTTTGCGGTACAGTGATCGTGTAGTTTCGGCATGACGGGGAATATGTGACAAAGACAAACAGATAAAATATAGAACAAAAAACAGAATATAGAGCAAAAAGTTGCACCTAGAGTAATGATATTTAGATTGTTTAAACCTTCATATTTTCTCTGGGTTTTTCCAGTTTTCTTCCACCTCTAAAACGATGCTGGTCGATTGAGTTGCCCTCAAATGTGAATGTGTGCATTAGGGTGGAGCTTAAATGACAGAAAATTGTTTTTCATTCATTTTATTTGGTCTTATCCCATGAACATGTTCCATTTGTACTAAAAATCATATAGACAAAGTTTGTGCATTATATCTTAAATTGTAATGGTAGCTCAATGAACTCAAAGATTATAAAAGTAACACATTTTATGCAAGTTTGCAGTAAAATTATAAATTGTGTACAAAGCTCAAAGATATTAAATATTTTTTTATACATTAAACTCACTGCATCAAAATAGTATTTATAATAAGCTATAGCACTGACAAAACAGGAAAACTGGTAAAAGCTAATTAATTATACAGTGCTACAAATTACTGTGGTACTGCATCAACCAGCATCTGTTTCCGGCTGTCTGGATAATCTTTGCAGTGCTTCTCAACAATTTGCAACAAGTACTGTAACTGTGACTCATCTTTTGTGAAAATACTGTTCAACAAAATAGTTTATTTAGACATTGACAATTATAGCAAAGTGGCATATTTACCATGCACTAGTTCTGTATCCAAACTTCAGAGGTACTCAAAAAAGTGTCTTCAATATGGGTATAGGTACAGTGGATATAAAAAGTCTACACACCCCTTTAAAATGATAGGTTTTTCTGATGTAAAAAAAATGAGACCATGATAAATAATTTCAACACTTTTCCCACCTTTAATGTGACCTATAAGCTGTACAATTCAATTGAAAAACAAACAAACCTGTTAGGGGAAAAAAAACATAAAAAAAATACAAGAAGCTGGTTGCATAAGTGTGCAAACTCTTAAACTAATACTTTGTTGAAGCACCTTTTGATTTAATTACAGCCTTCAGTCTTTTTGGGCCAGAGTCTATCAGCCTGCCGCATCTAGACTTTACAATATTTGCCCACTCTTCCTTGCAAAAGCGCTCCAGATCTGTCAGATTGTGAGGGTGTCTCTTGTGCACAGCCCTCTTCAGGTCACCCCACAGATTTTCAGTTGGATTTAGGTCTGGGCTCTGGCTGGGCCGT
>JANZLB010000017.1:9217442-9229028 GCA_026167865.1 Notarius quadriscutis
GCCCTCGCCGGCCACGGGGCTCGAACCCGGACCTTCTTGCTGTGAGGCGACAGCGCTAACCACTACACCACCTTGCCACCCCTGATATTATAACGTCATCAAGATTTTCTGCAGATAAACAATATTAGATTAACTGCTAACTTAATTTGCTATATAAAGTAATTGTTTTAATATATTTCTATCAGTCTTTTGAAAAATATGTACACGGATTCAAAATGGAGTATGTTGAGCCAAGCAGATTCCGGTGCACCTTCTCATGATTAGTGACTTGTTTTTATTTTCTGTATAATCTGTTATTTAAAAAAATCCCACTGCTGGATAGATATTTGTATTGTTACAAAACAAATTATGCAATATTAAACATCTCAAGAAAATACTAGTCCCCTCATATATACAGTATATAATATAAATAAAATTTTCTTTTTTGCTGTTTTTAATGAATTTTTATTTGGGCAAAAATAATTCAAAAGCTTTTAAATAGTTGACTGTATTGAACCAAGACAGCTTGTAAATTATTATGCACATTTTGGTAAAAAAAAAAAAAAGGTACACTTTACATTGAAAGGTTAACGGTTACATAATTTGTATGAATTTTTATATGGGTGGAATCCAAACGTTCATTTTCCAGCAGAAAATTAAATGTTGCAGGAAAAAATGTTTGTATCTGAACAAAATATTACATATGAGCCCACTTTTCACAAATGAAAATAATCAAATTAAAGTATAGGAGTTGCCTTAAAGTGGACGACTCCTGTACTTTGAGTTGATTTATTTTCATCTGTGAAAATGCCATTTCACATAGGTAAGTGGATCCAAAGTAGGCACTCGCTTTTCGTGCTCGTGCAGTGAGTAGAGGAAACCTCTCTCTGCTCACGAGTCTCCAAAAGTCACTGTCCCTTGTTCTGGCTTTGAGTTCTGTCATTTTGCAAATCAGTTATCTCCATATCAAGTCTACTTGGCAAAGTAAATACTTGATGGAATTTGGCTGCTACCTGTTCTGTATCAATGGGCTGAAATGGATTTGAGAGGAATGTAGCAATGTCTTCCATGACATCTAACCAGGGTTGAAACTTGGTGGTCACACAATCACCAGTGGTGACTAAAAACTGACCAAGGCCACTAAAAGTTGAGGTTTGGTCGCCCAAAGGACAACTGTGATTTTGAGAAGTACAAAAAAAATTACAATAAAAATTAAATAAAATGTTCCTTCCTTGGAGTACTTCTTCTTTTCTTTGCTTTTCTTTCCTCAGCTCCAAGTTCATGAATTCTAGTAAAAGTTTAGTTCTAAAGTGCAAAATTCAAAGCTGTTCATGAGTTTTCAGATCACTCCATGATATCCACTGCTGTGTCCAAAATCACTCCCTAGTCACTATATAGTGGACTATCTAGTGACTTTGCCATTTTGTAGTGCTGTCTGAATGTATAGTGAGAATTATTACACCCAACAGTGGACTCATAGTATCCCACAATGCATCGTGAAAAGTAGTGTGCAACCGATGGTCACTAATCAATATACAGGGTGTTTCAAAAAATTTTATATTATTTGAGATGTAAATATCCCAGAAACTACATAGTCTAGGCAAATGAAACTGAACAGGTGTAATGTTGAGCAGTATAAGATTTATTTCTCAAAATTTGAATGAGAAATTCAAAGGTATGTAGATTTCACAAATTCAGTATGTGTGCTGCCTGAGACACTGCACACATCAAGTTGGTAGTCCAGCACCTGTCAAACATGCTGCAGTCTTTGGTAACAGTTTATAAATAAAAATTATCTCATGAATGCATGCTGCACAGTCTTGTTGGACTGTTTGAGCATACTCTAACACACACACACACACACACACACACACACACACACCACCTTTCCTTTTCCAGTGAATGGCATTTCTATACCTAAAAAGGGGAAAAAAATTAAATGTAACATTTTGACCTGTTTCTACACATGTTAAAATTTGAGGTCAGTTGAATGTGAATTGGTAAAGTTATTAGACTGTGAAAAATCAAGTTTTTTGAAACACCCTGTATACCATCATGCATTGCAATCTTACATTTTCAGAGCTGTAAAAGCTGTTTCATAAGGACCATTAAGTATTTTAGATTGTGTATAGCAGTAGTTTGTTTTTCCTTATGACAGTGGGCATGAGACAAATTTATATGTTGTGGTGCAAAAATGGTCATAATGTTGGCAGTGAATGGATGGAGGAAGAAACGCATTATAAACATTCAAGTACAACTAAAAATAGTAAGGGACTGGAAAATAAGCTAAAATGGAATAATACACAAAATACAAGAATAAAAGTTACAGTGCAGAGTGAGGAACTGATTAAAAGCCTCAAATTTGATTTAATAAAAGGCAGTGGTAAAGAAGAAAGTATTCAGCCTTGATTTAAAAGAACCAAGCAGCGGATACAGAGTACTTTGTATTTATTAATGTGGGAAATGCGCTCAGTATAACATGCAGTTATTATTTTGAAAACCCACCAGTTGACTGATCTGGCATGTTTTAATTGCACAACAGTAATGACGTAAATAATGGCGCAGCGGAGTAGTGTCTGAAAGTGGGTTTCCCCCCCTCCCCCCGCCTTGTTGGTGTTTTTTTTCCTTTCTCTCTTCCTCCACATTCTCCATTTTACCAACGAGCTTACCATATAGTCCTTTAAATAGAATTCCCTAGATGGGGAGTAGTGAATGAGTGAGTGATTTCGGACACAGCACAACGTTCCTGAACTCTAACCTTTCCCATGATTCATTGCTGTATCATAGTGGAAGCTGGGATTTTTTTTTCCTTCCACTTCAGTGTGTTGATGTTTATAGCTAATGCTAACTGCTAGGTAGGTAAGATCAAAGATGACTAAAAGATGGTTAGACGGGTCTGATTTTCTGACATGCTCTGGGGATAATATAATCAAAGTGCCCCATCCATCTACCCTCGCGGAATGGATAGACGACATGAAGTTGTGGTCTGACATCAGTTACATTGACCTTGTCAATTATTTTATTCTTAGCGAGGGCATTGGTGGTGAGGAGCTAAGGAACTACAAAAGCATGGAGGTGTACAATTATCTACACAGTAATAAAATTGGCAAAATTATGTGTAAAAGAGAGGGTGGGTTTGTTTGCTGAAAGGCTGAGGTTGAGCCTGGTCAGAGCAAAAAAACGGGAAATTCTGCAGTCATGCAGCAGCTATCATCTGGAAGGTAGACGATGTCTGAGTAGAGCAATTTTATTGGCTTACTAATAATGTAGTATTTATGTATTCTAAGGTGCTTTGGACAAAAGTGTCTGCCAAATACCATAACCATAAGCACCTAGCTCTAGTCTAACAGAATTCTACCAGCCTACTGTACAGCGATGTGTCTTGTATAGGCTCAAGAGGCAAAAGCTAGGAGAGAAGCATCGGCTAACTATTTTAATGCAAATTCTGTCAAATTTTGGGAACAATAAACATACCATACTTGAATAATTCCTTGTCTATGTATTTGCCCAAGCTTCAACTTCTTAACTACCCTGATCATTCCAGATATTGGATGGTATTTGTAGATTTGTAGGCGGTTTGTTTACACTAGTACTTCAGCATTAGTCGCTCTTGGATTCTCTTGGTGACATGCACTTATTGTTTTGAATAAAAAGGTCAGCTAAATGACTGTAATGTAGTGTAATGTTTGAATAATGTACAATATCTAAATTACATTGAATTAATATTGTTGATTAATCCATTTCTGGGGCATATGTTAAACACCATGGGGTGTTATTCAAGTAAAAATGGTTTGTAATTTTTTTTTTTGTATGTGTGTGTTTTGACTAGAGGAAATTTAAGGGCCACTTTAGTTTGAGCTGGGCTATTAAGAATTCAGGGATACTGGCCTTAGTGGTGACTAAGCACTAAAGTTAATTTTTAGCCCTGGTCTAACTCGCCAAAACGCTGATTGAACTCCGCTGCAATTTTGGCCAGGTGAGCATAGTACTGCTCAGGGTGAAAAGCATCCTTGTCTTTGGGTGGCAAAGTGGCGGGGGCCTTTCTGTGCGGAGTTTGCATGTTCTCCCTGTGTCTGTGTGGGTTTCCTCTGGGTGCTCCGGTTTCCCCCACAGTTCAAAGACCTGTGGTTATGGCCTTGGACTGAGGTGCCTGTGAGCGAGGCACCTAACTCCCAACTGCTCCCTGGGTGCTGTAAGCATGGCTGCCCACTGCTCTGTGTTCACTGCTTCAGACGGGTTAAATGCAGAGAGGAATTTCACAAGTGTGTGATGAATAAAGTCGTGCTTCTTTGATGGCCCTTTTCCCCTGGTTTGGAAAGTGTGTTAGCCCCCCCCCCCCCCCGCTCTTTTTAAATGTTTGGTCCAAACACCGAGTTTGGCCTTGAATGCATTCACTGTGCTTATCATGTGGGATAGGTGTCTATCTTTTCCCTGGATCTCAGTGTTGAGTGCCTTCAGTTTTGCTGTTAGGTCTGTCAGAAATCCCAGGTCAAGTAGCCATGCATCATCAGAGTTCTTTGTGCCCCTCGTTCCTTGTTGACAGAAAAGTCTTTATCTCTTTTTACTTACAATTTTATTGAATTTCCACACTAAAAACGGGAGAAAAAGTCAATACAATACTCGCTTGCATCTCACAAGCAGTGTACTGTTCCAAAGGAGACTGCAGTTTTTCACATCAGACAAAGTGATGCAACATGGCATAAGTTGTTCAAAACATTGCTCATTAAATTTTGGCAATAGTGTGGATGACTGAATAACTAATACTCAAGACTGAAGTGAACATTAAACAGTGATAAGATGGAAAAAAAACGTCACATGACCTGGCATTGGGCAAATTTTGATCAGCAACATGCAGCAAACTGGCCGTCACGGTCTCTCAAGTATGGTCCGCCGCTGTTACGGAGTTGTTTTCTTTGTGAAAAACTCCGTAATTAAGCTGCAACCTGTCTGTTTTGCTCACTCATACCTGGCTTGAAGGCTCCGCCACTTTTGCCTAAGTTACGTATGAATATAAACCCTCTGGGGTCTGAGGGTATTTTCTGTTTTTTTTTTTTTTTAAACTCAGCACAAGTTCAACAATGATCTATAGAGTATGCATGTCATGATGATTGTACTAAAAAAAAAAAGATAAAAGATGTAAAAAGCAGTTTTAGAACTGTTGGAATCTGTGAAAAAAACATTACCTTACCCATTGTGACAAACTTTTTTTGGTCACTTGAGGTGATTCTGTTCAGTCTTCGGACTGTATCAAGCACAAGCTTAAATCTGCTCCATTGATTTGGACAATTAACTGTCCATCAAAGAACTTCTATTTTTTGGGATAAAGGGTTAACAGTGGGAGGGAATGAGGAGCAAAAAAAAATGCCATTCCATTAAATGAAGTGTGACTACCTCTCCCCCTGCCAACTCTTCATTCCATCAGGTCAAGTGATCAAAACTGTTCGCCACGATGGGTACGGTAATGTTTTTTCACACGTTCCAACACCGTTCTAAAGCTGCTTTATATATTTGTTACTTTTTTAAAAGTTTTGCTCTATTCAGTGTTTCTTGAAATTAACTCTTGTACTATTACTCAGTTCAGAGCCACAGCCAAATCTGTTACACAAATACTCTAATTTTGCTCCCACTCCAAATTTTATTCTCTAAACTCAAAGTAGAGCAAAATTGACCCATTTCTGAGAATACTTTTAAGTCTGGAAAAATTGCCCTGTCATTTTTCCTGCATATGCACTACAGTGCATGCATATCAACCAATATGCTCATAAGAAATATTTACACTTAAGTTGATCTTTGGCTGAATTGAGTCGAAGATCAAAATGACACTGCTCATCATCAGTGCCGCAGTTTTCAAGATCTGATGAACTGCTGAAATTAAATTGCTGTCCTGTATCATGAATTGAATCGCTGTCCTGAATCCTCTGAAGTGCCATCTCGCAACAACTTTTACCTCCAAACAGGTAGGCTAAACTATGGCTAACACACTTTTATCCTGTTTATGGTGGATGGTCCCACCACAAAAGAGAAGCCAATCGAAACCAAAAGAGTGAAAGTGATTTCACATGGCAACAGCATGACAGCATGATAGGTCATGCTGTTGCTATGTGAAATCACTTTCACTCTAAGATGACAAGTTTTATGTTTCACCGAATTTAGGTAACTTTTTAAGAATATTATTTGGCAGTGAGCACATAAAGTATAAAGTTTGTCAATATGTATATCATGCTTGTATTATATAAATATCTTTGCAAGTTTTTCTAAATACATGACCTACTCATTCTAAACCTGCCGAGCTTTGCCGGTGAAGCTCTCGATCCCAGAGGGTTAATTGCACATTGCTAATCTAATCAATGTGGGATATTGCACACGCTCGGCCAATCAGTGCGAAATACCCTTCTGACATCACCTGTGAACTTGGGTCAAGTTCAGGGCTATGGGCTTGCATGGACTGTATTGATTACCTACTCAAAGGCTACAAAACTCATCCATGTTGATTTCTAGTTTTATACTGTTGGCAGGGATGGTGCTAGAATTTTTCATTCTGGGTCCCAGGACCCACATGACTGGCCAAATTGGAGTCCCTGGCATTTTTTTTTTTTTTTGTGGGTCCCAAATAAGAGAGAGCAAGAGCAAGCGCGCCAGTCATACAGTCACAGTGTAAGTCTACAATCTTGCCTTTTTTTCTCCACGGAATTAAAGGTTTTTCAGTCATTCTTTGCAAGTGTTTAACCTGGAATAGAATATAGAGGACTTTCAGACGTCACACATTTATCATGCAGCATCCACCATATTGCCAGGTAAACAAACAACCACGAAAGTTAATGATGAAAATTGAGATGACTCCAGTCCATCCAGTCTCTCTGAAATGATTACAACTTTTTTTTTATTTTTTTTTTTAATAAATATACCAGCAGACTGCATTACATTCAAAAGCTGAAACATGCAGGCATCACAGATCCATATAATTTACCCACAAATGTTTATTTATTCTGCACACTGTGCTTTTCCTTTTTCTCTCTTGCTCTGTGTGCACGCGTGGGCATGTTCACTGCTTAAACGGGTTAAATGCAGAGGAGGAATTTTGCTGTTCTTGTTCACATTAGACCAAGAAAAAAAAAAAAGTATTCTCCTTAATTTACCCACACGTATTTATTCCACTTGAAACCAGCTACCAAATTTGGGATACTATGTATCCCAAATTTTATTTGCAAGAAATAAAATTTCCCATCTCTTTTAATGTAAATTTAAACTAAACCAATAAGATGCACATTTTCATTACATTGTAGTGAAAAATAGTAAATAATTGTGAATGTAGTTGATTGTCTTGGTTGTGAATAATAGTTTACATTAAACCAACTTTTACTGCAGTTATCTAGGCTACAACAAGAAAATATTTTTGATCGCTTCAATAGATTGTCATAATCCTAATTTTAGTGCAGTAGAGAAAAGCTCAGGGTTTTAACAATGTGAAAACAATGTCTCTTGTGCTATACTGAATTGCATTTTATATTCTGGGCAGCTCTTCATCAACAATGAGTGGCATGATGCAGTGAGTAAGAAAACCTTTCCAACCATCAATCCTGCCACTGGTGAAGTCATCTGCCAGGTTGCAGAAGGTGATAAGGTAGGGGAGTGTGTGTGTTTGTGCATGTTTGCACTTGCCAGGTTTGACTTACTGATAAAATACTGGCCATGTTCACTCCCTTGTGGTTTTTTTGCTATGAATATTTTATTTTGGTGCACATGATGATCTGATAATTGTACAACAGTTTAATCATTTTGGTTCTTGGTAATAGTGTGTGTGGGGGCAATTAAATAGCTGTACAGAAAAGATGATGTCGTCATAGTGCCTCACTTGTCTTTTGTCTGTTCTCTCAGGTAGATGTAGATAAAGCGGTGAAGGCTGCGAAGGATGCATTCAGACTCGGCTCTCCATGGCGGCGCATGGACTCATCTCAACGTGGACGACTCCTATACTGCCTGGCTGATTGCATCGAGAGGGACTCTGCCTACCTGGCAGTGAGTGACTGTGACTTTATCCAGTTAAGATAGGACAGTGTGCATGAATCACTGCTGTGCAGTGGAGGTCAAGTGATGGTCTATGTTCTAGATGCAGACTATTCAGAGAGTTTAGATGACCAAACCAAGTTCATGGGAAAATATACTATAGCACAGCTGATCAGCTGCCTTTTTTTGTTTTTAAATGGCTGTAGTTCAGCAGCTCTAGTTTTGTAAACATGAATCAATACAGCTTCTTTCAAATCACATTTTTAAATTATTTAACTGAAAGCAGCTTATCAGACCAGAGTCAGACTAGAGACATTGGGAAAGAAAGGCAGACTTTCACACATTTTCCATTTTCAATTACCTTGTCTGGTCTTGTTGGGGAACAGACAACATGGCTTTTTTTTTTTTTAAATCATTTGTTTAAAGATGAATGGACATAAGTGTGTGCTTATTCTCTCTCAGCTTCAAATTCAAAATGGATTTCAGATGTCCACAAGCACCGACACTCGGCGGTTTTCTCCACCTACGCAGATGGTCTGCACCGGCTACTTGATCCCAGAAAAAACAAAAAACTTGCCTTTCAATGTTCAAGCGGCTGCTTTTTTTTTTTCCTTTCTTTCTTTTTTAAATTTAAATAATTATTTATTTTTTATATAGTCTCTGCTGCCCATAATTTGCTGTAAATCCAATTATTCCACCATGAAATTGTCTTCGATTCAGGTCTAGCATGACCAGAAGTGACACCATATTTGTTGATTGATTCTTGTGCTCTGATTGCTGGGTTTCACGTGACGTCACATCCGCCTTATTAGTTATTCAAACCTTTAGCTGGTAGTCTACCAAAGCTCAGTTGACAAAGCATTTGTATGAGGAAGGTGCATTGCTCACATGAAAATGCCTTATGCTTGCATTGTTTTAGGTTGTTTGAATCAATCAGTTTCACGGTTTAAGTTTCTTCAGGGTTCCCCGTGAACTAATTACAAAAAGAGGGGGGGGAAGGGTGAACGAACACAGGATTTTATAAAAAGACATTGAGAGAGATGGCTTTTGAACCTCTCACTGAAATCGAAGGGAGCCGAGTCGAAGCATGCTCAAGTCTGCAGTGATCACTTCGTGAAAGGTTTGTATATCTCTCTCGGCTATGTTAGTGTTTTCCAAGTATTTTTCTTGCTGTGTGTCGTTATTTTACGGAACTTTTTTTTTTAAGTCATGAAACGCTAAAGTCCCCAGTTGCTTCCTTGTTTACTCCTCACTCATAAAGTCCATATGCATGAAGGTCACGACAAAATTCTTACCCAACCATAGAGTTACAATGCGCCGTGATCACTTTTCTGTCTTGTTTAACGATCTAGGTCTTTAAAGGGGTTTCTGATGATCTTTGTGAATGATTTACCTGAGGGATAAGAGCCAACACAAGTGAGAAGCGAACTGTTGTTTGTTTACACTTCAACTTGCAGTGCTTTGTTGTAAAGATGCGAATGAAAAGCTTAAAAAAAACAAAAAAACCTGTACTTGCAGGGGCAAAAACAATACAGGATTAATTTGGCAGTGACTTGATACCGAGGTCCTTTAGCCAGCCACATATAAAAAAGTTGTAAGCCTCCATACTTTTCCATGCTTTCATCTGTTTTGCGGTGTAGAAGGATGTCTGCAACACCAGATGGTTCTTTATGTCAGGGAATTTGACTGAAGGGTAGTTTTCGAGATCGTATGACACATCCTTCTTTCCCAGACTGTAGGGGTCCATTCCATTGCACATAGCAATCTTCTGACTATATCTAAAGTGAGCAGTGACTTCTAGATTACAAGCATACTCCAAGTTATCGCTAGTTGTTTGCACTACGGCAGCTGTTTAGACCACCAGCTATTTCACTTCCGGTAAAACCGCTAAGAAAAGTCACATGACTGAACCCCAGCAATTGGCTAAGCCTGACCACATGATCATGCTGTAGCAGACAACAGTAAAGATGCAGTTGGTTGTTGCAGATGATTTTCACTTAGTTTTCACAAAATGCTATTGAAGAAGAAACTAAAAACCTTCCACAGAGGTGTATGGTCCCTTCACTGAAGCTTCATACTTAAAGTGCAAATAACTGTATGCACATATTTATGCTAAAATTAAAACTATACACAATACCACACCAGAAGCACATCAAGTACATTACACATGCACCACGTAAGCTCACCATGTAGTTATGTTACAGACCCAGGCAACAGACTTCAGAGATGGCCAAGCACACACACAGCTGGAGGGAAATGGTTAGTAATTTTATAAGCAGAGAATGCACCAGAAGGCATGTAAATTTCAAATTTTTTTTTGTGTGTGTTTTTTTTTTTTTTTAGCTGGCTACTTCAGATTTTCTGGAGAACCCTGGATCTTGGGTTTAAAGCAGAAATCAAAAGAAACATGTCTCTTACAATTTGTCTTATTCATAGCCATAATTGCCAAGCATTAAAATGTAACTCTTGTCACTGTTCAATCATGTTTGTTGCCTTTTATTTAATTTAATTTATTTATTTGGGTATGCAAATCATTTTATGTAACTGGACCTTTACATACTTTAATTGAATATCCATGGTTTATGACAACATTTTGTATGGGCCATCAACACATTTAAGCACTTTGCAATCCAGCACAGCAATCACAGAAGATACGATAAGTATATTCTGTGATTGCTGTGCTGGATTGTAAAGTGCTTAAATGTGTTTGAATTTTTTTTTAATTTACAAGCAAAGAATCTGTTTATAATCACATCTGTGGGAAATGATAACTGCTGGATCATTTTTAAATGATGTGAAAATTTGGCCTGTGTGAATGGGTAACGTTTTAGACAGATTATGAAGAAAAGCGACTTTCTCATTTTGTTTGCACGTGATCAGAATCAGAGAGACACGTAAAGGTGTGGCTGCTCTGTGTCTGGCTCTATAATGAAATCAAATAAGAGTTTGGACTAGTTGCTGTTTTGGGGGGGGGGACCTGTGTTGTAACTTTCCGTACTGCATACTATCGTATTGTATTTGGCCAGTGCATACATGCCAGACAGAAAGAGATCTGGACCTTGAAATTGCTCAGTCATTCTACTTCACCTATGAATGTTTTATTTCTAATATTTGAGTTGCAAAAGATTATTATTCAACCTTCTCTGGGTTGAAGTACCTGACAGCAACTCGGCAGTTTTGCCATTTGTGAGTATGGTTTGTACACCAGCTTTTCAATGTTAATTGCAGGTAACTTTTTTTTTTTTTCCATTAGTGTATAAATAATTGCTAAAGTATATAAAGGGATTGTGAGTGAATAACGTATAACAGTTTTTGCAAGATGGAGAGCCAAACCCTTGATCAGCTTGTGTATTTGCTATTATACGATTACTAGTCAAAGTGCATAACATCTGGCTTGTACAGAGGACAGTGGCATTGGCCCTGTGATTATAAATTTGGTATTTTAGACTGAATTTCTCAAGGTAGACATAAGAACTGTAGCAGTAATCATAAATGCTATGATGCTCATACTGGACATGCTACCGTATCTGTGAAGATTCTCAGTCATCCAGGTCATAGTAATCTGTGGGTGGTAGAAGAGAGCAACTGGACTTGCTTGAAGAT
>JANZLB010000017.1:9243408-9255559 GCA_026167865.1 Notarius quadriscutis
CCAGCTGACTACGGGTGAAAGGCAGGGTACACCCTGGACAAGTCGCCAGGTCATCACAGGGCTGACACATAGACACAACCATTCACATTCACACCTACAGTCAATTTAGAGTCACCAGTTAACCTAACCTGCATGTCTTTGGACTGTAGCAGAAACCGGAGCACCCGGAGGAAACCCACGCAGACACGGCGAGAACATGCAAACTCTGCACAGAAAGGTTCTCGCCGGCGATGGGGCTCGAACCCGGACCTTCTTGCTGTGAGGCAACAGCGCTAACCACTACACCACTGTGCCGCCCAATTCTATTTTCTGACTGATCAAATTATTCCTATTTACATAGGAGGTTGGGAAAGCCCTGCTTATGACCATTACATTTAGAACCCTCTATGTGTTTGTGTACAAAAAATGGCATGTGTTGTAGAATCAGGAAAATCTTGCTTTCGGTGGCAAAACAAAACGATTTTATCGGTTTTGCTCAGAATGTAGAACATATTATTAATAAAAATCAACAAAGAAACATCATTTTTAAGGTAGTACTATCGTATTATTATGTTGTCTTTATTGGTTATAAAGATCTGTGCAAATTTTAGCCCTGACCCTACAAAAGCCAAATATTTTCTAATACGAAACATGGCTTTCATTGGCACTGGCAGGCATAATTTTAGCCAGAATTTTCCTTTACCTTAAAACAAAAAAGTAATTTAAAAACATGTATATCTTAAATTTGACAAATTTACATGTCAAGAGCTTTGTTGGAGCATTTGTGTTTCCTAAATGATTTTGAATAAGTATAGCTCCGTCCACATTGACTGCACTGATGTGATTTCTGTTTTGTATGACTCTGCTGGTGGCCGTGGAAGGCACTCAGGTCACTAAATCTTTTCCCACACTGTCCACAGTGATGTGGCTTCTCTCCTGTGTGGATGCGCTCATGTCGTTGGAGATTACTCTGATGAGTAAAACTTTTCCCACACTGTCCACAGTGATGAGGCTTCTCTCCTGTGTGGATGCGCTCATGCTGTCGGAGATTACTCTGACAAGTAAAACTCTTCCCACACTGTCCACAGACATACGGCTTCTCTCCTGTGTGGATCCGCTGATGGAGTTGGAGATACGTCTGCCGAATAAAACTCTTCCCACACTGTCCACAGAAATATGGTTTCTGTCCTGTGTGGCTACGCTCATGTATTTGAAGAGTAGCTAGTTGGCTAAAACTCTTCCCACACTGTAAGCATTCATACGGCTTCTCTCCTGTGTGGATGCGCTCATGCTGTTGGAGATAACTCTGACGAGTAAAACACTTCCCACACTGGCCACAATAATATGGCTTCTCTCCTGTGTGGATGCGCTCATGGCGTTGGAGATTTCTCTGGCAAGTAAAACTCTTCCCACATTGTTGACAGTCATGCAGCTTCTCTCCTGTGTGGATGCGTTCATGCCGCTGGAGGTTACTCTGACAAGTAAACCTCTTCCCACACTGTCCACAGTGATGCGGCTTCTCTCCTGTGTGGATGCGCTCATGACGTTGGAGAATACTCCGATAAGTAAAACTCTTCCCACACTGTCCACACTGATATGGCTTTTCTCCTGTGTGGATACGCTGGTGTGTTTGGAGATTAGGTAGTTGGGTAAAACTCTTCCCACACTGTGAACAGTCATATGGCTTCTCTCCCGTGTGGACACGCTCATGATTTCTGAGATGATCATTTTTTGCAAAACTCTTCTCACAATGTGAACAGTGGTACATCTGGAAAATATAATAAAAAATGATTCAAGACACTTAAATCACTTTGCATTCCCCCCCGTATTATTATTGGAAACATCTCCTACAATACTCTCTTGCTTGGCTTGACCACCCAATCATTTTCATGGCTGTCACACCCTGGATTTTAAAGTTGAAAATGCAAATCCAGATGGAGCATATATATCACCACAAATGAAAAATAGGATAAAAAAAAAGTTACAAATTCAGTATTTTGAGTGGTTTTAAATATTTCCCACATTCATATGTTCATAGTTATATTTAGTGGCACAAAACAGCCTCAATAATTGTCTTCAAGACAGAGGAGTTTCTGTTTTCTGGTTAACATGACAAGTAACGATATGTCATCTCATTAATTTCAAGAGAGGAAGGAAAAAAGAGAGGATAAGGGAACAACTTATTTGTATCTACTTTTCGTCATCAATAACAGAAACCTACTTCAGTGTTAGGAAACATGCTTTTTTACCAAGCATCCAATCTCCTTCTATAAATATTAAACAAATGCTGTTATTCGGCTTCGATTATGTGGAACCTTTGCCAAAGAAATCCCTGTAAATAAGCTGTTATAGGAAAAACAACGTATTAGAACATCCTAAATATTCAGATGTGTGATGTTCTGGGAAAATTAGATCAACACCTGAATTTAAACTGCACTGTGATATAATTATTCTGCAATGCATTATACTCGGAACTAGAGATGGAAATTTTTTTTTTGATGGTTCTGCATTGCCAAAACCTCACGTTATTATGACGCCTCTGCATCTATGCTGTTGGAAACTTTTGGAGAGGAAAAGCTGTCCAAAGAGTGGCTTCACATCATGCAGATCGATGACAGTGCTACTTGCAACGTCTGTAAAACAAGCATGTCAAGTAAGGGTCGAATGTGTTGAAACTAGGGCTGTAAAAATTAAAATGTTAAGTTTTATGATTAATTTGAAATAATGCAATTAACGCAGCTGTGTTTTGTTTATTACTGTTGAAGCTAACCTATGACCTGTGATGACACATGCTGCCAAATAGAACCATCCTGATTAAAGATAGATACGGACAAGGATGGAGTTTTAGGTGGAGAGTTTCACATTAAAAAGTTACCAGACAGATCTTGGAAGAAAAAAAATAATCTGCATAGTTTGCAAACCAAATTTAATTACCACAAAAATAATTCGTCTTTGACATATCACCTTAAAGTACAACACCCAACCAAAACTATTTCTGCAGGGCCTACGTTACAGAAGTTTGGTACTCGTGGCTGAATAACAAAACCTGTAAGTGAGAAGCCACGTTACTAATTTCTTTGGTTAACTAGATATGTAGCAGGATGCTAATCATCAGACACAGACTCAGGAGAGACTCTCTTGATTGTTTGGGGAGGGTGAAGAGAGGCACTCCAGCTGGAGCCGGCTGACTGGCTCTTCCTCATGGCCACACACTGCTCTGCTGTCCAAAACACACGTGCCGAACCAGAACTGTCTTTTCACACCCGTTGTGTGGTGGCACAAGAAGTGATATTCTAGGTTTGTGACGCCTCACCGTAACATTCACCCCCCTCTTAGCTCCGAGTCAGTCCCACGTTCAGGCTCGGCCCATAGGCATTCCCGGGCTGTGTCCCCGCTCAGTGCTGGATCTGAAAAGAGAACTCCTGTAATGACAGAAACCAATGAGTGATACGAGCAAGCAAGCTCCAGATCCTCAACAGGAAGCCTTTGTCTGTTCCCAAAACTAACACCAGCCAACAATGTCAAAACATTCCTGTACCTGTACACCTTCGAGCAAACAGCCATCCATGAGGGTTGGCTAGAAGAGGAATGGGCCCAGGCTCCCCTGCTGTCTGGAAAGACTCAGCTTGCTTAATCTGTGGTTCCACCAGCCTCTGCAGAGGAGTATCCACTCCTGAAAGAGCAGATCCCTGCCCAATATGGGTTCTCTTCTTCCCAAGCAGCTGCGGAGTTCCATTGCTGGACGTACCAAAGCAAGCACAGTCCTTGCTGGAGATCAGCCAACCTGAGCCTCCAAAAGGCAACCAGAGTCCACCTCGGCCTCACTGATCCCCTGTCTGAGCCAGTCCAGGGCCCAACTCTCCATTGAAAGAGCCCATGCCCACTGTGGGCCCATGTGAATTCAAAGAAATTACTGAGATTATCTGACTTGATAAACAAATATAGCACCCGTTTACCCCCCCCAAGGCGCAAAGCATTATGGATATGTGAAAGTAGAGAATAAGTGTGCTCCTTTTGTTCAGTACATCTTGCCAGTAAAATGTTTCCGAAGTTCTTAAGGTCAACGTGATCTTGTACGTTTGTAAAAAAAGAATTATTCAACATGGCAGCAAATGCTAAACATGAAAACCGTGGCACACTTTTTGAATTTAAGCCAATTAACATTCGTTCCAAGAAACAACTCCCAACAAAATGAAAGCGCACAGAAGATGAAGAAAAAGAAGCATGGAAGAAGCATGAACTGGTAAAAAGACAGTACAATTTTCAGCCACAGTGGAAGAATGACTGGCCATGGCTTGACTATGACACCGAAAAAATTAGATTTTTTGCTGGGTTTGCCAGCATTTTCAGCAATATGCGGACAGGTAAGTCATAAGATTAGAGTGAAACAAACTACATACAAACATCATCATTGTTTAGTTCACACAGCAGTTTCTAGAAACCCAAATAACCCAGTTAGTATTGATAAGTAGGGTCCTTTTACATGGAATTAAGACACGTCAACACAGTATTGAATATATAATTAAACATTATTAATATCTTCTAGTCTCTACATTTTTGTTACAGTTTGTTAGAGATTTTGTACTTTATGGTGCCAGTACTGCTTAACCTTTTTTTACTGTGTTGCATGCATTGATTGTTTATTTTTAATATAATTTAAATGCACTGAATTGTAGTATACTAGACTGAATAAAGTTCTCTGACATGGAATTAATACAATCGCCAGTATTGTATGTCTTGAATGTCAATCAGTTCTCGTCTCGAATTATTGTTTGTTCGAGTTAAGACTCATTTGTTCTTTATTTACTTGGCATGCATTAAGCGGAATTATTCCATCATGATCACTGGTGTACTGTTGTCTCTTTTCTTATTGGTATGCCATTAAAGATCTTAATTCAATTTACCATTAGATGTAATTTAATTTTTTACACTGTTTTGGACATTATAATTTGTCCAGTACATAAATTCTCCTTCGGGTCCTGTTCCTGCTGCTGTACTACATGTCTTGCCTTATCCTTTGTAAACTTCTCTGTGAATTCAATTCCATGCTGGTCCACCAGGCTTTCGAGATAGTGGCCCTTTTTTGTCCACCAGACTCCATGGCTGGCGGCCCAACTTGGTTCACCAGGTACCAGGGTAGGGCCACCAAGGTTTGAAGTTCCTGTGTCTAGCCCTGAGACATGCACATTTTTCTGCAAAAGAACTGCTAATTTTATGTGCGTTTCATATTTGCGTCAAGCTTATTCCCTTTTGAAATAGAGCACTGTAATTTATTTTAACAGGTTCATATGGTATTCGACAGACATTCTACATTGTGTCAATAAAAAACAGCTGCACTGAACCTGTGGAAGCCTCCCACCCCCCTCAGAAATCTGATCAGGAATCAATCAAGAAATTGGACTGATAAGCAGAATCGATAATGGCATATGCGTCAATAAAATCTTACCAATTCCTATCCCTACTCAGTCTTCAGAAAAACCCATCTGTCAACACAGAAAAGTACAATAGGACAGTAATTTAACTCCAAATTCTCAGTCAGGAACTCCGGCAACAACTTCCTAACCCAATTTCCGGGGCAAAAACATATCCAACATAACAACAGTATCGCAATACATTTAACAGGTTTACATTTGCATCATATTCTACTTGATAACACTTGAATCTAATTAACATTCATCCATGAAAAGGTGTTTTAACATCTTTGCAATTTTACATTTTTAGCAGAAATCCACTGATTTCAGCCCAATTTTATTAATACCAGAACCATTGCAACAAATAAATTGAGTGTTACTTGTATTTTCTTTTATGATTAAAATGCAAGTGAAATTTCAGTTAGAATTCAAGTTCACCCATAAGCCGATGTGGCATGTTTCTGACCCATGTACTCATTAAATCTATGTACTTTTGCACCCCACCTGGTGCCTGCCTGGGTCTGGTGCATGGGAGACCTGTAACCTTCGGGGGGGCTGATGACACCAGGAAGGTACTAATTAGCAGTTCTGCCCTGCATGCCTGCATGTTACAAGTTGGCAAACCCACTTGCTGGTAGTCAGGAAAGAGACATTTCCACTTACGGTCTCTGTACTAAATGTAAGTGGTTGAGTTTCAGGTCAGCACCCTGTTCCCGGAAAACACCCTTGCTACGAAAACAGTTAAAAGTTTGTCAGCTTCGAAGCAGCCAGGACAACAGTTGTCTCCAGCCCGAGATAGTAGGACAGATACCAGCGAAAGCCTCACCAAAATTCCAGCAATGCTGCATCCCAGGGGACTTGTATGGTGGTCACTAGGCTTGTGTGATAACGATATTATCATCCCTACATTACATTTATTGCTAATTATAGTGCACTACAAGACCTACCCACCATTTCATGTTTTGTGTAAGAGCTCCTCAAAAAAATCTGAGTACTCCAGTACCCTTTCTCAACCAACAGAGAATGGGTTCTCGATCCGGTTCTGTTCAGAATTCTTTGAACCTTGGTGCCAGGTAGTGAACCAGCCCACATTTTCACCAGTTTTGAGCATTTGTGATCAAGGATGTGTCATGGATGAAGGGCATTGTACAATGCACAACTGAAGTAAACAGTAATAGCAAGATGGCAGAGCGCATTGATTCCCTGTGAACTTTTGTTCTATTACTCCAGATATTTGTTTTCATTAACTTTTTTCTGAAGATGCATCCTTTTCTGTTGCCTTCCCCATTGCTGCGCTCCACTTCATCTACAAACTAATGACACACCCAGAAATAATTTGGAAAACCAGCTATATTTTGGTTCTAGTTGGGAACCAACTTTTCAGCCTCTGAACCAAATTATTTTTTGTTAAAATGCTCCGAAAGTTTTAAAATTTGGTGCGCAAACCAGAATATCTTAACCAGAACCTGTTACCTGCTGGTGAAAAAGGGTATAGGGCTACACATCACAGTACAGAGTTTTGGGAGGAAAGGGTTAAAATGTTCCAGTGAACTACATGATGAGGACAATAGTTTGGGTGGGGTTTGGGCTGAAAGTGTGGGGGACACAGAGAGATGGGAAACAATGGCAGCATCTGAAACAACACAAAAGCTAAATTTAAGGATACTGTACAGGGTTCTCTACTTTTCAAAAATAAAAGGTGGTGGCAGGGGTTTGGGGGCCACCTAGGCCCCCAACGGGGTCCAGAGGCAGAGCCCTGGTGGGGGGGCCAGGTGACGGACTTTGGGCTTTTTTGACAGTGAAACTGGCCAATATATGGATAGGAAATGCTAAATCATTGTTAAAATCATTTTACAAAAAATTAACACATTCTTACTGTACATATCATCTGATGGACAACAGCCAAAGATAGAACTTTTAATACAAGATGTTTTATTGGGTCCGGTTTCCCAAAGTAGCAGCAGAAATTAAATTATAATAAAATAAATTATAATAAAATAAAAATTCAAGTAGTTATTACAACGAAAAAAAAAAAAAAACATGGTGCAATACAGTATTCTGTTTTGTAGACAATGTTTGCACCGCCTGATTACATGCATATTACATGACTACTACATAAGACAATGCCCATGACCCAACTAATCCACCTCCCTTCAGAGGGCTAGATATAGTGGCCTGCACCCACCCACTGGAAGATACCAATAACTTTACATTACCAACATCACATAAACCATACATTTACATAATTTCAGGTCTAAGTGCATGCCAATAATCTCTATAATTCATAAACAAAATACCCAAGTACAATAAATGCTTTTTTTTTTTTTTAAACACAATGTTGATTGGGTGAAACCATTACAATCCATGCACGAGCTGGTGCGTGTGCCCAAGACTGGCACTACAAAGTCACCCCAACCTCCGTAGTTCGGGTCCTTTGACCCAGGAACCCGGAAGTCCTACAGTAAACAAACAGTGAAGCAATGGGAAAATGCAGCTCTCGTCTACACAATCTCAGATACGTAAAATAAAAGACCTGAACTTAACGAGTGTGTGTGGTGTTATATGATAACTGTATGGTCAGAAAAGACGATAGATAAGCGTAACCGTTGCACAATAACGCTACAACCAACCTGCGTGTGCACCACAAAGTTAATTAGCTGCTAGCTAGTTGCAACTTGTAGGTTCCAACGTTACCATGTCTCAGTATAGTGTAATGTGGTGCGATGTAGTGTAACGCAGGGATCAACCTCAATCTGCAGAGCTCTGTGTCACAGTCTGTATGCAGCCGGCCGGATGTTTTTCTATTGCAATCGCGTGGCCACTTCAGGTAGCCCTGTATGCATTCATTATGGTCTTCTGCTTGTTAAATAGTTACTAAATTATAATAAAACTAATACTTTACGATTTATTTGGTGTATACTGATGAAGTAACTTTTTTTTTTGCCAAGAGAAGGGTGTCGGGCCAGAATTATAACGTGGTGGTGTGCCACTTTAAAAGCGCCCGTGGAGAACACTGCTATCTAAGAGAGTAGTTTTGTCCATGTTTCACCAATTTGTTGCATGTTAACTTCAGTATGCCAAGGCTAGATTTCTGGGATTTTTATAACTGAAATGCATTGAGCTAGCAAAAGTCTTGGGAGAAATAACAGGTGCACAGAACTTTCATATTAACCTGATATAAAATGTTCTCCACACACAGGAACACTTTGTTGGCATCTAGTCATTTAACTCCAGCTTGCCATTTTTCTCATCTTTCTGGATTTGCCAGAAAATTAAACCAGGCTTATTTCCATGTCTGTTATTGCATCCAAAAGCACAAGAAGTCTCTGGTATTGTTCTTTTAGATGTAACTTCGACAAGTTTATCTGTAGATGTTTACTGAATTGGGCTTGCAGTCACTTGCAATGCCGACTCATGCCGGTCATCGTCAAACACAAAGCTTGTGTGGCAACATGACTGTGTATTTACATGGTTATGAGTGTGTAATAAGCATAGTTAACTAAAATGTACATCATATAGCCGTGGCTAGCTTAATTCAAGTATCTCCTATGAGTGCAGTCCTCTTTTAATACAAATTTTTAACTTTAAAATTCCCAGAATTCCCACCACCAGCACGGTGGTTGTTGTCAGATTTCAATTCATTTCTCATGAGCACTCACAAGGCACTCCAAAGCAACAGGGGGGGGAACCATGCACAAGATAGTGGTGGAACCCAAACCCTCAGCAAGTGTTTGAGGGACCATATTCACCTGCGCACCCACTGGGAAAACATGGTAGGAAATGTTTGGACAAAGCCCAGTTAGCCTTTCACCTGCTCCTGGAAATATGGAATGACCACAACTCCAGAGCAACCTCAAAACGCAACTGGTAGAAAAAAAAAAAACTTAAAATGTGGAAGATGAGGTCATGCTTCATGATGACTATGTTAGTTATTAAGTAAATGCGGTTTAAATTGGATAATTTTGGTTATGCTAATTTAAACTTATTGTTGAAAATTTACTTTGTTGAAAATGAAAAGGAGGGTGTCACATTTGGCTCGATTACTCTTACTTGGTCAAACGCATGATGCAGAGTCTCAAGATTGCTCTAACAGGAAATCCTCAAGAGATGGAAGAGGGCCAAGCTGCTCCTCACTCCTCATATTGCTCTGACACGGTGCTGACAGACTGCTCTGTGACCACTTCCTCAGTCAATGCCACACCGGGATCTCCCCTTGATGTACTATCGCAGGACCCACCCCTTACATTTAGCCTTTGAGCCCTGGCCAATCAGTCTCCAAAATCAGCGGGTGGGTGAGATGAGGACTTATTCTATGCTTTTCTCCCTGAAATAGAATGTGGATGGACACTAATAGGTAGTTGTGAACATCCCCATGCGCACACGGAACCTTCACCGCTTTGTGCGATCCCCAATGCCTTGCACCAGGCTTTGTTGGATTTGAGGTCTGATTTACAGCTAGCATCCACCAGTGCATGATGTGTATCCCCTTGAACACTTGCCAGTATACGATATGCTCCGGCCCGATTTGGGGGCGGTTTCTGGCATGTCGGGGATCCGGACCACAACTCTCACTTCCATCATGGAGCACTGACTGCAGGGAGTCAGGATATCTCCCCAGCACCGGTATACTGGCCCAGACTTTCCCCTCTGCACCAGTGTTATGGATGTCCCTCACTTCCATAAGGGGGGAGATGGGAAGCGCTGGAAGCACTGATGTTCCGGGGAGTGGCCGACACACTGCAGGATGGCTCACTTCAGGTCTGCATATACAAGCCAGCTGTTGGTAGGGAGCTGCTGTGTGTCGAGCTGTGCCTCACCAGTCAGTAGTGGTAGTAGGCATGCTGCTCGACTGGCCATCCCCACGCTTTGGCTGCTTGCTCAAAGAGTGAAATGAAGACTTCTGGATCATTGTGCAGCTCCATCTTTTGTGAGGGTCACATGGGGAGGGTCTGCTGCGGTGGTGGTTGAGGACCCCACCAATGCAAGCAGGTGCCAGAATGCCTGGTGATCTTCCTGCTGGGCCAGCATCAAGGCTTCGAAGCATTGTTCTTGCTACTTTCGGAGGGCAATCAGCGCTTGGTGCTGGTTCTGCTGGGTGGTAGTGAGGGCATGGATGAGGTTCTTGAATGGGGAGGACTCCATGTGGTGGTTCCCTTCGATACTCCTGGGTTTTGGCATCCTGATGTGGGTGGAGTACTGAAACACGACCGGTGGGACTTCAGTTCGCTCGCACTTTAAACTACTGATTTTGCTTTTTGCTGTCATTCACTTCATTCGCTGCTCTCTCATGTGCACGTACATTCTGGTTGGGAGAGTTCTCTCCTCTTTGCTCTCTCCCTCCTTCTCTATCCTCCAGTCATTGCAACAAATGCACACAACATTTAATGGACAACAGGTGTATTGACTTTTTTTTTTTGCCACTCACCTTCCCTTACCCTGCCCTTCATTCACAAACTGATGCTTGATGACACCCCCACTGCCACAACATGCTTTTTATTTCATCTAGCCTAGACTATTGTAATGCTTGCTACACTGACCAGCTCTTCTACTGATAATCTTCAGTGAGTACAGAATGCTGCAGCCTGATTACTTACAATATTGAGTTCACATGCGTACAGTGGTATGCAAAAGTTTGGGCATATATTTTAAGAAAAAACAATTTATTTTCATCTTTTACATTTTTCAATGACCAAAAATGGAAAAGGGCCTGAAGCAAAAGTTTGGGTACCCTGCATGGTTAGTACCCAGTAGCACCCCCTTTGGCAAGTACAACGGCTTGTAAATGCTTTTTGTAGCCAGCCGAGAGTCTTTCAATTCTTGTTTAGGAATTTTCATCCATTTTTCCTTGCAAAAGTCTTCCAGTTCTGAGAGATTCCTGGGCTGTCTTTCATGTACTGCTCTTTTGAGGTCTATCCTAACTTGGCGCTGTGTGAGATGGCTGCCTCTTCAGTATGGACTAACTTGGCGCTGTGTGAGACGACTGCCTCTCCAGTAGCTCTGTAGTTTTTATCTCTTTTGACCTCCCCCCCCCCAACCTTTTTACTTTCTGCTCTTCTTACGAAGTGTGTGGATTTTTTTTTTTCTCCCTTCATATCCCATGGATATTTTTAACTAACATGCAACCAGGAGCCAGTTTTCTCTCTTATTCAAGAGAGAAGCTGCTGGCCCTGAAAACAATGGGACGAGCCGGGATATAACACCCCATTCCGGCGGGGCTGAGAAGGAAACCCAGGGGCTGCAAAGCCGGGGCTAAGCTAAAGGCTAGGCTAGCAGACAACCGGCGGCACTACAAACCATCCATTCCCTCGGTTATCGTGGGGAATGTGAACTCGCTGCCGAATAAAGTCAATG
The DNA here is from genome assembly GCA_026167865.1 of Notarius quadriscutis. Classification (NCBI taxonomy): domain Eukaryota; kingdom Metazoa; phylum Chordata; class Actinopteri; order Siluriformes; family Ariidae; genus Notarius; species Notarius quadriscutis. The sequence goes on from JANZLB010000017.1 coordinate 9,255,150, forward strand.
AGCTATCTGCACTGAATAACCAGCGGATTTACCGGGAGAGCAACTTATTTATTTTTATGGAGACATGACCAACACACCTTGTACCGGATGCTAACATGGACCCATGTGGAGTCACTGCTGTGAGAGCCAACAGACACTAAAGCATGCGGGAAAGGCAAAGGTGGGGGACTCCTCATTTATGTGAACAACTGCTGGTGTAACCCGGGACACATCTCCGTAAAGACAGTCTTGCGTTGCCTGGACTTGGAGCTGCTAGCCATTAGCCTGCGGCCATATTATCTGCCGAGGGAGTTCAGTCACGTGATCACCATCTGTGTTTACATCCCTCCGAGGGCAGATGCAGCCGCTGCATGTGAGAGGATTCACTCTGTCACAGCAAGGCTGCAGACACAGCACCCTGAGGCATTTAT
>JANZLB010000017.1:9441722-9451864 GCA_026167865.1 Notarius quadriscutis
CTCAACCAACACGAATTCGCCACGGGCTAATCTCCGTTTCACTTCTGCGACATCCATTTTGCATCTATCGTATAGATCGAACGTTATCACATGATCGTTTATTTACCGCGCAAATAACGGGTTAAAGCCCGAGCCCGACCCGGGCCCGATTGAAATAATAAAAGTAGGCCCGAACCCGACGGGTCCCGTCGGGTTCGGGCAAATATTCCCAACTCTAACCTGAACAATATCAGAATATGCCACATATCTTAATCAGAAAATATTAAATTTGGAATAAGGGTAAATTCAGAATATCTAAAGGGAATATGCTGTTTACGTGATCGATATCAAATTCCCAATATTTTCATATTCAGGATAATTGTGGAATACTAGTGTGCATGTAAATATACTGAATAATTACATTTAAGTTGTATATTAATTATAATAATCATAATCATAAATATAATAATTTTAGCTTTACTAAATATTATTTAAATTTAGTATATACTATCAGTACTTCAGTTTTAGAAGTTTGGACTACTTAGGGTGTCAGATTTTCATTCAGCAGTGTTGCAAACCTTGAAACTTAATAATTAAATATTAGGAACATGCAACAAGATGAATATTGTAAGTGTCCTCTAGCATCATTCTGTCATTCTTGTGCATTTGTTTGTTATGCTGACCCATTTTTAATAAACCTGAAATTCTAGATACCAAAGCTACTATTTACCATTGAGAGTGGTTTGTAGTGCATGCAAATCACAAAATATTTACAACAGAATTTTCAAGGTTTTCTTCAGAACCTGTTCAATAACAATAATATTTGAGTTAAATTTTTTAATATATTCAAAGCAATGAGATGTAATCTTGATCCACACAGAAATTGCAACAAAAGTGTGAATAATGAATGAAAGAATAACAGCTGAGGTTTTGATTAATATGTTTGTCTTTTTTTTTTTTTTTTAAGCCCAAACCAGCCACTACTCCGACTCTGACACGACCCCAGGGTCAGCCAAGTCCCTCCATAGTGGTACAGCAACCTCCAGGTGTTTATAGCCAGCCAATGTGCTTCCCACAGATGTACCCACTCACCCCAGTCAGCCCTGGAGTGCAGGTGAACATTTCCCACAATTCCATCTTTATACGCTCAGGAATGCCTTTGTGCTCCATTTCTTTCTTTTGTGTCCTAATCCTCTGTTTTAGACTAATACTGTTAGTCTAAACCAGTATGCTTTTTTTGCTGTCTCCATCCCTGTTGCACTGTGGTTAACACTACAATTTGGTTTTGTTATCTGGCTGCCACTTGCTTGACCTTTTTGTGTGTTTCATGCTTCCTTGCCTCTTTATTCCATAGCTGAAAATCAGTTTCTTGTACTCTGATTGGATAGTATAGATTTCTGAAGTTTGTATGATCTGAGGATGAAGAATAGCCTGTATATGTATTTACAGTCTGGTCCATAAATATTTTGACATTGACAAAAGTTAGTTATTTCAGCTGTTTACCACAGTATAATAGGAGTTGAAATTAAATAATCAATAAATGCATATATAAAAAGTACTGTAATTCCTACACCAGTCACCTGATTTGAATGAAAATACCCTCAAATTAAAGCTATTATTATTATTATTATTATTATTATTATTATTATTAAAGCTCAAGTGAAGGTCTGCACATACAGCTCGTATTTCAACAATATACATCAAATTCAGTATACTGAACTGGTAGACAGCTAAAATATTTGCAACTTTGTTAGTGTCCAAGTATTTATAGGCATGATGGTACACACTAGTTATGTTTCATGTATGCTTGCTTACCTACAAATGTTTATTTTTTTCTCTTTAGTCCATATATCTCTATTTAACTTTAATCTATGTGAGTTTGAAACTTCTTGGGAACTTGTCAGTGATGTTAGTTTTTATTCTGGTGTGTGAATAGGTGTTGCAAGTCATTTTGCAGCAGCTTTGTTATTTGGCAGCGAATAAAATGCTTGACTGAATTCTCTTTAAATCGTAGGTTTGTAGAAACACTACATTCATCATTTTGTTTAAGGTTTCCTGTTATATTGTTCTAAGGAAAACCTGATACAGCAGTAGATTCAAATGGTCTAGTATCCGACATATGATGCTCAAACTAAAGACTGGTTCTTTTTTCTGTCCCTTCTTTCCTCTCTCCATTAGAAAAGCATTATCTGGAAGGTTTGTGCAATTCTAAACTTTCTTCTATTTGACGTATTGATCGTATAATGAGATATTTGCTTGCTTATGTGCCCTGCAAATGGTTTGCCCATTTCTTACCATAGTTAATAAGCTTAAATGTTTCAGCTATTTTTCCTTTCTGTATTTTGATATGCAACAAGTGAATAACCACTCTTTTCTTTCTTTGCTGTTACATTTTTCTAATCTTCATAATTTTCAAATGGGCACTGTTTTATTTTTAGTTATAAATGAGACTTGCTCTTTTTTCATTTTTTTGTTTCTTAATTTATTTGCATGATTTATCATTAAATAAGAAAGGACAGTATATGTAATATTCATGAGAATTATTTTTTGAACAGCTTATGGGTTATGTCCCTAGCAAATGGAACATTTTTAACAGCAGGGTTAACTGTCTGTCTGTCTACCTACCTATCTATTTTAAACTCACTACAATTAGTACTGATGGTGGTTACGAGACCCTAGTCGGCAAACCTTAAGAAGTTTAAAATTTGCCATTAAGGCGAAAGCCCAGTTTTGCCAAACTGCAACTGATTTCAGAGCATTTTGCCCAAATGTAAGTGGTAAAGAATCTGTCACTTCACCTATGTAAAGAAATCTAACAACATTATAGACTTTCACTGGACTTCATTCTACTGCTAATGAGCTAATGTCAAATAAGCATTCACTATAAGTAATATTAACTAAAATATTAAAAATATTAATTAAAAAGTAGAATAACTAAAAATATTAGCTGATTTATATTTAGTCAGAAATTTGACACCAGTTGTCAATTACACAAACTTAAATAACACACCCATATCAAGCCAATAATAATAATAAATAAAAAATTCAATGGAGTTAGTAGCCTGAAGGAATAATTCCAGTGACATTTATTACATTCCTTTGCTACTTGCATGCTGTCATGGTTTGTGAGGTGAGGTGCTTCTTTCACTCATCATACTTTTGAACATTTGTTTTTACCAAACAAGACCATTCATTAATTTGACACAACAGCACCATGTCTTGGGTGTATATTGATGCATACTGTATGGAATCCCAAGAGACTGCTGCACCGGTTTATTTCTGTAATGCTGATCAGTCAGTTGAGCAGTCAGTCCATGAATGACCAGGCCGCTCAGAAGTCTAGCACAATATCGGTGAAAATCGGAGACCTCCTAAAATGGGACAGTGTTCAGTGCTCTGACACCATTCCACTAGAGACCACTGATCCTTTGAAAGATTGTTGGTTCAAGTATATGAGGTCAATCATGAATAAAATCCATCACATAGCTCCTTATGTACTGTTCAAATGGGAAGTTAAGTTCAGCTATGTTCTGTTCCTCCTCTCTCAGCCTCCTGCTGTGTATCACGTTCCAGTTCCTCACATGACTGTAAGCCAGTCCAAGCCGTACAGACCAGGTAAAGGTGAGGATGCATTTTTGTGTGTGTGTGTGTGTGTGTGTGTGTGTGTGTGTGTGTGTGTGTGTGTGAGAGAGAGAGAAAGAGACAGAATGACGGCCATATTGGTGCTCTTTGTTATTTAAAGATGAAAAGGATGCACAGACTAAATCAGTTGATTATCTGTAAAAAGATATTATGTATGTAGTATACATAAACTATTTTCCTTGTAATGCTCTCTGCCAGTGCCTAGTATCCCACAGCAAAGACCTGACCAGCATCATCCAGCAGGCACATCACCCATGATGCACCCTGCCACAGCTGCAGGTCCCCCAATCGTAGCTCAGAGCCCAGCTTACTCCACTCAGTATTTCACCTGCAGCCCTCAACAGTTTAGCAGCCAGCCGCTAGTGCAGCAGATGCCCCACTACCAGTCCCAGGTATGTATGTGGATTAGTATAGGTTTAAATATACACAAGCATACATTTGACCATTTTTGTAAATAATTGCAGATCTAAATACACCAATCTGAAATAAACTTTATTTTCAGTTATAAAGTTAATATTTTTTTTATTGTCATTTTACATTTAATCCAACAAAGTCTTTTGGGTCTAAAACTGGGAAACTGATTTATACTTTATTCAAGTTTTCTGTGGGCTTGGAAGCTAGAGATTCCACAGTATTGTAAAATGATTTAACACATTGTTTGTCCATCCAGGCACAGCATGTCTTCAGTCCGGTTATGCAGGGAGGTGCAAGGATGATCACCACACCCAGCCATGGCCAGCCCAATCTGGCCTCCTCCTCCACTACCCAGTATGGTGAGCAGACCCACACAATGTATGGTAAGAACCCCTACCCTGCTTTGTATCATCTTTTTTTTGTGTGTCTCTCTCTCGCCACCTTGTCTGTTATTTTCTGATATGAGGATATACAGCATTTCCTGGGTTGTTTTCTGTTACATATTGTACCACTTAGGAGTAATTTGCACATGCCTGCTTTCTGATCTGGTGCATTTTCCAGTCACAGTAACTACTGCATCTCCTGTTGCTTTTTGTTTTTTAGTCTCAGCTCCCATCCCTCAGCAGTACCCACATCCTGGTGCCACCCTCCACCCACATCCCCCTCAACCCCCACAGCCCTCAGCCACGCCCACGGCTCAGACCCAGCAGAGTGGACAGCATGCAGGCACAAGCCACGCTGCTGCCAGCCCCGTTCAGCACCCACAGCACCAGGCGTCTCTTCACCTGGCCAGTGCAGCTCCTCCACAGCAGCAGATGTACTCAGCCTTGACGCCAACTCCACCCTCCATGACTCCTGGTCCAGCTCCTCAATCCCCACAGGCTGTTTACATCCATCCTCAGCAGGTTCAGCACTCGTACAATCCCAACCACATGGCTCACATGCAGCAGGTTAGCGCTTCTGATTATGCCTGGTTAATATTTTGGCAACGGTTTTACCAAGTGGTATAATCAGTTTTAATAATATCCTGATACAGTATGACAGGCTATAAAAAGTAAAGTCTTCTCTACAAACCTCATTTATAACCTAATCTACTCATGGGAAATTACTAAAATTACCATCAAATATCGTCTCATTATCTGAGGTGAGGAAAGTCACTCCCAGCATTTAAACACGAGCCTCATCTTCATCTGTTGATGTTACTGAGCTCTGTCCATGCTAACATCTGTGAGGAAATACAAGTCTGTAATGAGTCAACTTTGCTCTTTTTGGCTAAATTTGCCATTTATTTATTAGGTCCCAATATTTATTAGACGTTTCCCCATATTTATTGTAAAATGGTTGCAGTGCTTCTGCTCTGTTACATCAAGACAGATACAGTAAACACAATTTTAACAGCCAGAATTTGATTACAGACTTAACTGATTAGGTTTCTGCCTGTTTCACTATGACCATAGCAACTTAGACATAGCTTTTAGACATCTTTAGACAGACTGACTGTGTTTACAACTGTGTGTGTTGCTCCATACAATATAGGCAGACAGGCAAGGTTAGGCAGACCACCATGGCAAGGCTAGAATGTAAATTTAAACATTTCCATGTAGTTTTGGTGAAACAACATGTTTGTGATTTTTCTTAAGTAAACACATCAAAGTTTGAGAGGAAAACCTAAATGTTTGTCAAAAACTTTTTTTTTTTTCATCAGTTTCACCAGATGGGTTTTCTCAGACACTCAAATTAAGGGCAGTTAAACATTCTTCTAAATGGTTGTAATGAGTTAAACATCAAGGGTGAGCTGCTTTTTAAAGAATGTGCATAAAAAGTGATCTAACCCTCTTTCTTTGTCATTCCATTAACATGCAGGCACACATGCAGTCAGGCATGGTGCCTCCACATCATGGCACTCCCTCTCACCCTGTGATGCTGATGGCCACACAAGCACCTGCTGGCCCACAGCCACCTTTACCCCAGGGCACACTCAATCCAATCCCTGTCTCCTCAACCACACATTTCTCCTATATGGCACATCCTCCAGGTATGCAGTCAACTTTCTCAACAGGATTAAATACTAATATATAGATTTAGGCACTGCCTAAAAGCGGAGCTCCCATCTGTTTCTGGGTTGTAGAATTTTCTTACATCATAGCCAGTCTCTCTTGTTTTATTTCTTTACTGGCTAGCACTGGCCACTAGGCGGTGTGTATGTCTGGTAATTACTAACACTGGCCACTAGGTGGTGTGTATGACTGGTAATTACTAACACTGACCACAAAGCGGTGTGTATATATATACACGTACATACCACAAAAAAATCAACTCGATGGGTTTATGTATGGTATGGGTCTTAGGTATGGTGCTCCACTGGAGCTCCGCTATGAACATTTATCATCAAAGCTGCATGTTTTCAAAGAGTTGTTCATAGATGTGAGCTTGACTGAGAACTTGAATCAGGAAGTCATCACCCAGTTCAAGATGGTGTGCAGTTACACTGCAGTGAAATGTAAACTGCGTATCAAAATTAGCGTCCCGATTTTTCATAGCAGACATGGTGTTTCTGTACAGTGAAAATATAAATTGTGCAATTTGAACATTTGTTTCAAAAATTAATTCCATCCCCCATTTCTTCTCAGTACAACCTCACCATCAGCAGCAGCTTTAGAGGATGAAGATTGGCAATTTTTAGCTGACTCCAGTGACGCTCTGTTCTCAACCCTTGTGAGCTACTGGCCGACTGATCCGTCACCTGTTCCTTTTCTACATGCCCAGTGCCACTGAAGCATCTATCATGCTGCACTGCACTTCTGCTAATCTGTCAGAAATCAATGCGAATGAGCAAAGTTGCGGTGAACAGATCTTGTTTTTTAACAAGAGGGAGACTGTTTTAGATGCCATGAGTGAGAAACTCAATGTCAAGAAACTGGAACTTGCATTTTGTTTGCACCTTCTAAGTAACAAATTCTTCCAGTAAATTGATGGTGTTAACATTACTGTTAAATGCTGCTGCTATTGCCGTGTTCAGGTACTTGGGGTAAAGAAAATCATACAAAAAAAAAAGACTCTAACCAAATTAAACAAAAGACTTCCAGTGATTTTTAAAATGTTTGGCAAAAGTGATTAATTAATCAAGCTGAATGGGCCCCAATTACATTTGAACGTCATAAAACTGCTAAGTTAAAAAAAATGACTTTGTAGATAATATAAATGAATTTAAAAAAAGCATAAAAACATTAAAAAAAAAAGTTGTAAAAACTGTTACTGGCTTGCGTGTTTTATCCTTGATGCATAGAATGCTTCTGTTTACCTTGATGCTTAATATTGTTGATGGGAAAATTTCTGTTAAAAGAAGCTTGTTTGTTACAGATAGAAAAACTTAACATGTCGTGTCATGGGGTTATCACCATGAGCCCTGAGAACAGCTTCAATATGCCTTGGTATAGAGATGTATTAAAGGGATGATGGATATTCTCTGATGATGGTGACTTGAGAATCCAGTGTTATAGTTTTTTGAATTGCTAAAATGCATTTCCTGAAACTTCCTCTCCTTTTCTCAAAACAGTAAACACAAACCCCAAAATTCAAGCTACACTCACAAAATCCTTTGACTTGTCTTGCAAAATCAAGCAACTGATTCAAAGCCATTTTATCTTTACTCAAAACCAAACACTACTGAGTAGTGGTTATGCTGGCTTTGTGTTGTCTTACAGCAATCATTATACACTCCTCTGGAAATAACAAGAATAAAAAATCTTTATTTACTGTAGGGTGTTTACACATTCCTGCACTTATGAAAACGTATGTAAACAACCTGCAGGAAAAAAACCCCCTGCACCCTATGATTTTACAGTAAGCAGTGTACACTGCTTTACTTTACACCATGCTTCTGGACCAGGCCAGGTCACAGGAATTCATCTACATCACAGGCAATCTTTTCTCTTGCTCAGCAATGGAGGAAGAATCTTCTTGTGTGCCAAATCCAGCCTTGAAAAGATTCCATTCTTATATCATCACATGCTGCATCCATTGACAGGAGGGAGGGGATTTGTCATATTTTCCACTGCCATGCTGAGAAAAATTTTAGGAAGAGAGAGTATGGTGGAAGGTAAACATTTATAAAATGCTGGTTATTGATAAACCATTCATGTATTCTTGGACCATAGTGAAAGCTCACGTTGTCCCAAATGACAACAGGATGGTCTGTCTGTTCATGATCTTTCTGATCATGTCTGAGTAAAGCATCCCAGAGACCATCTGCCGCTTGGATTACCACCATCCCTCTGCAACTGGGTGCTGGATTTCCTGACACACAGGCCACAGACAGTGAGGATCCACGGTGTCTCTTCTTCTACCATCATCCTCAACACCGGCTCCCCCCAGGGTTGTGTCCTCAGCCCCCTGCTCTACACCCTGCTCACATATGACTGCTCCGCTAAACATCCAGGCAGTCATATTGTGAAGTTCATGGACGACACGGCGGTGGTGGGACAGATATCCCACGGCGATGAGTCAGCATACAGACTGCACCTGGTGGACTGGTGCAGGGACAACAATCTCTGCATCAATATGAGGAAAACAAAGGAGATGGTTGTGGACTTCAGGAGAGGTGACCACGCCCCCTCCCCCCTCTACATCAGAGGAGAAGCTGTAGAGATGGTCCACAATATCAAGTACCTGGGGGTCTACATCTCTAGTGACTTGAAGTGGACCACGAACACAGCCAGTGTGGTCAAGAAGGCCCACCAACGCCTCTACTTTTTGAGGAGGCTAAGGCAGGTCGGGCTGAGCCCTGCAGTCCTGGGAGCCTTCTACAGGTGTGTGGTGGAGAGCACACTGACCTCCTCCATCACCTCCTGGTATGGAAACTGCTAGGCTGTGGACAGGAAAGCTCTGCAGAGGGTGGTGTGCACAGCACAGAAGATCACCCGTTGCAGCCTGCCATCCATAGAAGACATCTACAACAGCTGGTGCAGGAGCAGAGCGGCCCGCATCATGGGTAACTCCACCCACCCAGCACATAGACTATTCAGCCTCCTCCCCTCAGGAAAAAGACTCTGCAGCATCAGGGCCAAAACATCAAGGCTCCAGCACAACTTCTTCCCAGAAGCTGTGGGACGAATGAACACTAAGCCTAAGCTCTGATGCTGCCCCCCCACACTCCCTCACTTTGCATTTTTGCACATATTGAAGTTTTTACTGTTCACCTGAACACTTTTTAATTACGGTTGCACTATTTTTTCTATTCTATTTTTCTATTTATTTTTAATTTTAATTCTTCTATTTATATACACTGCTGTCCCTGAGGCACAAATTTTGTTTACATGTGAAACATGCAAATGACAATAAAGAACCTTGACCTTGACCTGTGACCTGGATCCAGATAAGGGGTAGAAAATGGATGGATGAATGGATGGATGGATGAATGGATGGAACATCTTGACATGACAGTTACCAAATATAGCATGGACCCAACAAACCGCCTAGGAGGAATTCATTAAAACTTAACATCTCAAAATGCACAGAACCAAAAATAGCTCACTTCCTGTTGAGTATGGCTGATGCAATGTATAGGCAATTTTGTTTGGCTCAAGGTACTCCACAGACCTCCCAAATTTGACATGTATCAGTGAAACTATATATCGGGCAGGAGTCTCCATGACATATGGGGGTGCTATGGAGTCCCCCAGACACACCTGGGGTCAAGCCCCTACAGCTAAGTAGCGTTGCCCATGTCTGATGTGTGTACCAAATTTCATAAGTTTTTGAATATGTACAGGGTGTCAAATCTGTATTTTTGAACTAGGTGGTGCTATGGAGTTAATGAAGCCCTCCTAGACAAATTTACCATATCATCTCAAATTATATCATAGGACAAATGTATGTGCAAAGTTTCATGAATTTTTAGTCATGGTAAGCCCCTCAAAACAACACAGGAAAATTTCAAAATCCCACATACAGCTTGGCTGACTTCCTGTTGGACAGAATCAAATACTACAAAGTGAAATTTGTCCTATATCACAATTATATATAGGGCTATTATATACAGTGGTGCTTGAAAGTTTGTGAACCCTTTAGAATTTTCTATATTTCTGCATAAATATGACCTAAAACAT
>JANZLB010000017.1:9599236-9611148 GCA_026167865.1 Notarius quadriscutis
AACCTAACCTGCATGTTTTTGGACTGTGGGGGAAACCGGAGCACCCGGAGGAAACCCACGCGGACACGGGGAGAACACGCAAACTCCTCACAGAAAGGCCCTCGCCAGCCACGGGGCTCGAACCCGGACCTTCTTGCTATGAGGAGACAGCGCTAACCACTACACCACCGTGCCGCCCCTGATTACAGACATCACATCAAGAAACCAACAGTGTAAATAGTACTGAACTGATACTTAAATAGGATAACATGTTCATCAGTTTATGCTATAAGCTATGCTGAGTACTGAACTATGCTGAGAACCATCAACTTTGGGACAGTGGGCTTCTGGCCCTCCTTTACAAGTAGAACAAAACCTTCTGCAGTCCACAGAGGGTTGGGAAATGAAGGCAAACCTTTGGAGGAAACTTCATTTCTGACAGGAGATAACATCCACAACTCTGAGACCAGATATTGCCATGTGGTTGCAGGAGGAAAGGAAAGTTATCCTGGTGGAACTAATAATCCCATGGGAGGGGGACTGTGAGGAAGCAGCAGAAAGAGAAAAAAAAAAAAAAAAAGCCACGTACCAACAGCTGGTCCAGGACTGTTGGGACAAAGGATGGAAGACATGGCTGTTTACAGGAGAGGTGGGGGTGCCAGGGATTCCCAGCTCATTCAGTCTGGAATCTGCTGTCAAATATCAGAGTCAGAGGGCAGAAGAGGAAAACTGCTGTGCGAAGGTTGGGAGAAGTGGCAGAGAGAGCTTCTTTTTGGCTCTGGCATAAGATGGCATATGCTAGCTGGAAGCCTGGAGAGGGGCAGTGACCTGGCCACCACTTCTGACCCACCATCTGGAGAGTGTTGTGGTTAAGGGTCAAAACACTCAATGAACTTTGGGTACTACTTGATGGCCTTTCACCTAGGCCAAGGCTACATCCATTGGAAATGGATGTAATAAGGCATCTTTGATGGAATATACAAGTGTACTTTAATAGGACCACACTTTCAAAAAGAAGTAATAGTTCCCAAGCTTATGGAAGGTGGAAATTACTGGAAGAGATACATTAATACATACAACTGTGAAAACCTGATAAAACCAGTGAAAGAAGGGTCAGAACATCTTGCCACAATGTTTCATTCAATTTTATTTGTACAATGCTTTTAACAATGGACACAGTCACAAAGCAGCTTTAAAGAACAAATTAAGCATATACATTTTAAATATGAATTTATGCCACCCCAATTCCAAAAAAAAGGGATGCTGTATAAAACCTAAACAAAAACAGAATGCGGTGATTTGCAAAATCATGGAAACCCTATATATAACTGAAAAAAAAAAAAATAGTATAAGCACAACATACCAAATGTTGCAACTGAAAACCTTTACTGATTTTTGAAAAATAGATGCTCATTTTTAATTTGATGCTAACATGTTTCAAAAAGGTCAGGACAGGGGCATGTTCAGCATTGTATTGCATCACCTCTACTTTTAACAACACTATAAATGTTTGGGGACTAAGGAGACCAATTGCTGTAGTTTTGAAAGTGAAATGTTGTCCCATACTTACTTGATATACAATTTCAGTTGCTCAGCAGTCCAGGTCTCCTTTGTCATTATGCACCAAATATTTTCAATGGGAGACAGTTCTGGGCAGCAGGTGGGCCAGTTTAGCACCCAAACTATTTTACTATGGAGCTATGCAGTCATAACAATGCCAGTTGGCATTGTCTTGCAGATCTGGCGATTGTGAAAGCCACTTAAGAACATTTGTCATGTTAATGAAACCAGTTTGAGAGGAGTTACTTTGTGATATGGTACATCATCATGCTGGAAGTAGCCATTAGAAAATGGGTAAATTGTGGCCATGAAGGGATATACATGGTCAGCAACAATACTCAGTTAGGCTGTGGTATTCAAGTGATGACTGATTGGTATTAATGGGCCCAAAGTGTGCCAAGAAAACATTCCCCACACCATTACACCACCTCCAACAGCCTGGATTGTTGACACAATGCAACTTGGTGCTAAATTCTGACCCTACCATCTGTGTGCCTCAGCAGAAATCAAGATTCATTGGATCAGGCTACATTTTTCCAGTTTTCCACAGTCTGGTTTTTATGTCCCTGTGCTCACTGCAGCCTCAGCTTTCTGTTTGTGGCTGACAGAACTGGAACTTGAAGTGTTCTTCTGCTATTGTAGCCCATCCACATCAAGGTTCAATGTATTGTGCATTCTAAGATTCTTTTCTGCTCACCACAATAAGGAGTGGTTATCTAAGTTACTGTAGCAAGTCAGCTCAAATTAGTCTAGCCATTCTCTTTTGACTTCTCTCATCAACAAGGTATCCACAGTACGGCCACTCACTGGATGTTTTTTATTATTATTATTATTTTATTACACGATGTGACAACTTTTATACTGTGCTAAATGAGAAACTAGGAGGCAGACTTCACAATACAGGTGCATTTTTTTTTAAATTTTAATTTCTGACTGTTTTCACTGATTTTAAAATTCTACCATACAGGAACACTACACACAAATACACACATGGAGTGACACAGCTCTCTCTCTGGTTACTGGCTATCTGCAAGACACACATTAATACACAGCCAGACACAGGTGTAACTCATCACATGTTGCCTGCTGGTTCAACCTGACTCCTCTCCATTCATAGCTGACACTCAACCACACCCTTGCTCACTCACACCATTCTGGGTAAACTCCAACATCAACTGTTATACTCACACCAGCCCCTCTGGCACCAACAATCATGCCTTGATCAAAGTCACTGAGATCACATTTTCCCCCCATTCTAACGGTCGATGTGAACATTACCTGAAGCAATTGGCCCATATCTGCATGGTTTTATGCACTTCACTGCTGCCACATGATTGGCTGGTTTAGATAATTCATCTGCAAGTGTCTTATGAGAATTTAGAAAGTGCTTAAAATTCTATCAAAGCTCTGTGAAGAAAGTTAAAGCCTCACTCACAACCCGCCGGACGTGCTGCTACAGGTGGTCTACTGTAAAAAAAAAAAAAAAAAAATTGGCAAAACCATGCTTGAGATTTGTGACAGACTTTTGGTACTCATCTCATTATCGCTAGCCACTTTATCCTGTTCTACAGGGTCGCAGGCAAGCTGGAGCCTATCCCAGCTGACTGTGGGTGAAAGGTGGGGTACACCCTGGACAAGTCGCCAGGTCATCACAGGGCTGACACAGACAACCATTCACGCTCACATTCACACCTACGGTCAATTTAGAATCACCAATTAACCTAACCTGCATTACCATACAACATATACCCTAGGCCTAAGTGTAAGGCCGAAAGTGTTAACACTTAGATAAACTGAGAAAAAAAATCTGCATTTTCTAATATAAACAGCTAATACATGACAATCAGGATATAAAAGATCCAAACATGAAGATCCCCAGGTACTTTGTGTGCTACTGAACACACAGTCCCGCACTGTACATTTCACGTGAGATCACAACACTATTAGAATAGAATACCTTTGTCACTATACCCATGTACAATGAGATTAAAAGCAACTCCAATAACAGTGCAAACAGCGTGTAGAAAAGAAAGAAAAAAAAAAAAACTTCCCTGTCCGTTACTTCCACGGTCATAAACAATTACAATTTTGTGCAAAAAAGACTTATTTTTCATGCCTATATTTTATTACATAGTAGCATGTCAGTCTATTTTTAAAAGCTAATAGCTATTACATTTACTTTTATTAATCCTACAGCTACTTGCTAAAAGGAAGCATGTTATTCAAGTGATCCGAATTATCGGACTATAACATCTTTAGCATCAAATGTATCAAACAAAAGTTTCTTCAAGCTTGAAATGATAAAGACTCTACAAAGCATTAAGAAAACATAACCATGCACCCCTACCTTACTCTACCAGGGTACTAACAAAGTGGTTGACGATCACAAATCTTGCTCTCCCTCCACTGAAGACTCAAGTGAGGCTGTGTGCTGAGCTTTAGAGCATGAGCTTATCCTGTCTCTGATCCTCTCCTTGTCCTTGCAGACTTTTAGCCACATAGTTTTGCTTGTAGATTCTAGCCATAGTACAAGGTTTTCCCCCTGCTTTGCACATCATTTCCCCCCCCAACCAAACGACAAACACACACTTCCTCCGTATTCTCCCTAGCTCACGCTTTGATTCAACACAGGAAAAACTACCCAACCAGCTACAAGCTATGACGATACTTCCTAAGAGGCAGTGAGCAACTTTAAACTCCACCCAAAATTCCCTACAGAAAACTCTTCCTATTTTCTTAAAGAGACATGCACCAAGTATTATTTGGCGGGCATTTTCAGTACCCTTACTAGACAACTCTGTATTCCACTGGGAGGCTGATCTTGTTTTCCATGCATTAACCTTGTTGCTGGAATGGAACCAAGGCAACGTTCAAGATAGCTGCTATTGTCAAGGTTGCAGGCAGAGATATTTTTAGTACTCAAACGATCCCCCTCATTTTTTTTTTAGATCAAAATTTTCAGGGAATTAGAAATGACAGCAACATAATTAGAGAGTGAGATTCCACAAATACAATATACAAATATTACACAAATACAATACTTACACCAAAATATGGTGTATGAGAGAACAATTTTACTAACGTATCTAAGGTCTTCTGGCTTCAAAGTGTGAAGTAAGCTCTGAAGCTGGTCCAGCTCTTCTTGAGCTTCACTGAGCTCAGAGCTCTGCCTGTCCAGCTGCTTCTCCAGAGTCTCTGCCTCCTGCCGCATCTCACACAGCTTCTGGATCTTCATGTGCAGCTGCTGCCTAAGATGGTCCTTCTCTGTTTCTGAAGCCTGCAAAAGGTCACATACACTTACAGTAGAGTTAAACAGAGTTGCAATGTCCCCAGCTGACCTAGTGTCTTACTATGTGGGGAAATGAAATCAGTAACAGTGATTGCAATAAGTGTTTTGATAATCTGGCATTAACATATGCATCATAAAATCACAATGTTTTTATATAACTCAATTCACAAATGGGTGGAACCTGAGAGATATATTGGCACCATTCCTAAAATTGAGAAAAATAATTGCATAAACTACACAAACCCAGTAATTTTAATTTTCCATGCATATAACATGAAAAAAATGTACTTTCTTAAAAAAATTAATTTCTCATTACAACTACCTTTTAAAATAATAGTATTTTCTCTCAAAAATATACATACCTAAATGATTGATATCCCTAAGAAATATTTTAAATGGCAATTACTTATCATAAAAAAGTACATATTTTCAGCATATTGTATTTTACCATGTCCTGTTTCTCCCTGGGGAATAAATACAAGGTTGCAGACATGTAAAATTGCAGATATATAAAATCCCTATTACCATAGTAAAATAAAAACACGAAAACAGACAAATGGTTGTTGACGTTTACAATTATCCAATTAACCAACCATGTTGCAATATTGCAAAAGCATAAAATCATGCAGATGCAGGTCAAGAGCTTCAGTCAATGTTCACATCAAAAGGGAAATGGGGAAAAATGTGATTTCAGTCACTTTCAACATAGCATGGTTGTTGAGCTGGTTTGAGGATTTCAGAAACTGCTGATTTCCTCATACAATAGTATATATAGTTTACACAAAATGGTATGAAGAACAAATAAAATCCAGTGAGGGGCAGTTGTTGTTGAGAGAGCTCAGAGGAGAATAACCAGACTAGTCCAGGTTTGTTTTTTAAAACATCACAAGAATACTATGCAACACAGAATAACCTCAATTTTTCATGGCACAGATTCCACAAGTTGTTGGAGATATTCCTTTGAGACTGCATCACATAATTGCTGCAGATTTGTCAGCAGCAGTACATATATGCTGTGAATCTCCCATTCTACCACAAAGGTGCTCTACTGGTGAGATCTGGTGACTGGGAAGCCACTGAACTCATTGTGATAGAAAGGGAGACCATGCCATCAACCGATGCCATAGCATATAGAAATGTCATAAACGCCATTTTCTATTACACCATGCCATAGAAAAGGGCCATGCCATCAACCAATCTCTGTACTACAGACTGTACCCTGGGGAAGCCGTTCCTCTCATTTATAGACTCCCCAAGATTCACAAGGAAGGAGCTCCACTCAGACCCATCAGCAGCAACATACACACAGTCACCTATAACACCGCCAAACACCTAGCCACCATCCTGGCTCCTCTTGTCAGAAATATGCCACATCTTGTCAATAACTCCCAAGATTTTGCCACTAAAGTTGCAGACCTTAAGCTAGGCTCAGATGAAACCATGGTTTGTCACTTATGATGTCACTTCTCTTTTCACCTGCATTCCCACCACAGAAGCAGTCAAATCGACTAGGAAACAACTTCAAGACAGAACCTTACTGGACAGCATGAACCTTACCATGGACCACATTTGCACCCTACTTGACCTCTGCCTGACCACCACCTATTTCCAGTTCAACGAATGTTTCTATAGACAGAAGCATGGATGCACGAGTGTCCCCTATAGTGGCCAATCTATACATGGAGGACGTGGAAAACAAAGCTTTGACTGCTTTTTCAGGAGTCGCTCCCAGCCATTGGTTCAGGTATGTGGAGGACACCTGGGTAAAAATCAAAACCCATGAGGTGAAAGCCTTCACAGAGCACATCAACACAGTGGATACCAACATCAAGTTCACTTGGGAGGACGTCAGTGGAAACAGCCTTTTTGGACTGCGGCTTGCACGTCAAACAAGACAGAAGCCTTAGCATTGAGGTCTACCGGAAACCCACACACAAAGACTTACTGTTTGGCTCTCACCACCCACTGGAACACAAATTGGGGGTCATTAGGACCTTACAGGGCTCAGAACATTCCTACAACAGTAGAGGGAAAAGAGAAGTAGCAAAAACACATCAAGGAAGCACTTCAGAAGTGCAGGTATACCAAGGTTACCAAGAAACATAACAGACAGGGAAGAAAACAGCAACAAACGCAAGAACATTCTCATTCCCTACATTTCTGGACTATCTGAGAAACTCAGGAGGATCTTCTACAAACACAACATTCCTGTACATTTCAGACCAAGCAACACTAAGGACAGAATACCCAGACACAAACAGGATAACGTACTGTACACAATTCAATGCAGTGAGGAATGCACGGACCTGTACATTGGGGAAACGAAACAACTGTTTCACAGGTGCATGGCTCAACACAGGAGAGCCAGTTCCACAGGCCAGGATTCTGCAGTCTATCTTCATTTCAATAACAAAGGACACTTGTTTCAGGACTGCAATGTACGCATTTTAGCCAAAGAAGACCGGTGGTTTGAAAGAGGAGTAAAAGAAGCCATCGTTGTCAACCTGGAATGACCATCACTGAACAGAGGAGGTGATCTGAGACGCCACTTATCAGCTACCTACAATGCAGTCCTTAGCACACTTCCCAGAAAACTGAATACACATCCACACCAAGACTCAGCTGACTTCAATGCCTCACATGGTGACAGAGAAAGCCAACGACCCACAGATCACCCTAATGACTCACTAGACTGCTAACACCATTCACACTCGGCCTCCTGTGACCCTAACATCTACAGGAGGACTGAGAGGGTCAACAACTCATATGACCTCAACAGCTCTCCTTAGAGTTGCTTTTGGTCCACTAGAGGATAAATAAATACCTGGAACTCCCCACTAGTCAGACACAACCAAAGAAGCCTTTCGGATGAGAGGTGAAATGTTTTCAAGAATTTCAAGCAAGTCCAGTTGCCTTCTTTAGCACCTACAGTTTACCATGACCTGGATGACTGAGAATCTTCACAGACAACTCATTGTGATGTTCATGTTTGAGTTGACTTGTGCTTCACTAAAGCACATTATCTTGCTGGAATTAGCTATAGTAAGATGGGTAAACTATAGCCAGAATGAGATGAACATGGTCAGCAACAATACTCAGATAGGCTGTGGCATTCAAACAATGCTTGATTGGCATTAATGAGTGCCAGGAAAAATAAAATAAAATAAAATAAAATAAACCCCTTCCCACCCCATTACACCATCACAACCAGCCTGAACTGCTGCTAGTCAGGGCAGGTCCACTGCCATTCATGCTACTCATGCAAAATTCAGATTTGACAAACCTGAAGAGAGATAATGCATAGATCATTTTGGTTTCGGGGGTATGGAGTACATTTTTTGATTAAGTCTTTTCATAAGGTAGAAATAATAAGGTACAAGGTATGAATGTATTTTTCAGGCACTTGGGATAGGGAATGGTTGGAGCAGCATTGTTTGCTTTAGCCAAAATGTAGACATGTGCACTTTTATGGCGTTTTCATCTACATCATCCGTTTGAAGGTATCTGTGATGACTGCTGAAACAGAACAAATTGTGATTTTAATACCAATATTAAAGTGTCAGCTGTGACACTTTGCTGTAGGCCTATTTCGTCTTTTTTGTTGTGATTTTCTCTCTCTCTCCCAGCCAGAAAAGTGCTGTTTTTGACTATTTCAGCTAAAATGTTTCAGTGGCATTTCTAATAAATACAGTTAACTGATGTTTACAATATACATATCTAATGTTAGTTAAGTTGCACATTTGCAGATTGTCAGTGCAAATTCTAACCCTACTATATGTTGCAGCAGAAATCATTTGTCAGACCAGGCAATGATTTTTCATTGTTCAACTGTCAACTCTCAGTAAGCCTCAGATTCTTGTTCTTGGCTGACAGGAGTGGAACTCCATGTAGTCTTCTGACATTGTAGCCCATCCTCCTTAATGTTTGGAGCGTTGTGCATTCTGTGGCACTCTTCTGCTCATCACAGTTGTAAAGAGTGGCTATTTGAGTTATGGTAGCCTTTCTGTCAGTCTGGATGTATGGCCATTCTCCTCTGTCCTCTATCATCATCATCATCATCAATTCAATTAATTTCCACCCACAGAACTGCTGCTCACTGGATGATTTTTTTCAAGAGATTACCAGTTCGTGAAATACTTAAACCAGAACACCTGGCACCAACAACCATGCTACAATTTTTTCCCCCCATTCTGATCTTTGATGTGACATTACCTGAAGCGTTTGACCTGTATCTATACAAGTTTATGCATCACACTGCTGCCACGTGATATTTAACAGATATAATTAGCATGATAGAAAAAAACTTAATTGTTTAAAGGCTAGTTTCAATTTAGGCTTTGGATCAACAATAATAAGGGAAAAAAATACACTATTAAAAAAAACCTTACTCGTTTCTGAGATGCTGCCTCTTCTAGTTGTTGCAGCCCCTTGCTGGCTCTCAGGATCTGTTGCTCTGTGTACTCCATCTCCTTATGCAGCTGTTGTAGCTGCTCTTCTGCTACAGTCACAGCATGTACTATTTAACAAACAATATCCCAATTTTATCATAGCAGTGCACTAACCAATATAGTAACATGATCAGAGTTGATACATTATTTTTATGTTACTATTATAATTGATGATGTGTACACTTTCATGGCGAGAATTTACCACAGCATGGTTAAATTCTCAATTCTGATTGAATCAGTTTTGTACAACTGCACAGCTCAGAGAGCATTTCTGGCTATATCATGAACAACAGGTTTATATTAAATGCACTCATTCTAATGTTATTGTTTTTATAGAAACAATTAATTCACAGAGCCTTGTATGGTACTCCATATAATCTAAGACGAATAACAAATGCATTTGAAAAATAAGAAAACCTATCATCATTCTGGTGGTGAACTTTTATTCTGAGACATTTATTTAACAATTACAAGGGGGGGGGTGTCTGGTGAGAGAACTCTCGACTGTACCATAAGTGACAACAGGAACTAAATTGACGATGTTCCCCAACATTAAATTTAATAACTATAAATGTTAAAATGTGTGATTTATTGTTCATTTATTACTTAAACATTGTAACTATTGGCAATTGCTGCGATATAAAATGGACTAACACACTCCAGACTGTGCACTTATATGAAAATAATTCACGTGATGGCAGTATGAAGCTCATTCTTTTACCACCCTGAAGACATATCAAAAAGGAGAGGTAGTGCTCTTTATTTGTTTTAGCACTTATTGCTGTATGTAAACACTGTGCTGTGGTCAACTCATGTAAAATAAAAAACAACCTGTACTTTTTGGATGTCAGTACCTCTTGCCACATCATGTCTAAACTTATTCTCTTCCAGTTTGTCTGTATGCATGAGACCTCCTGTGGCCAGATGTCTGTTCCTTGCATCAACACTGTCTGATGTAAATGCGTTCCTTTTGTGGGCTTTTCCAATGTATGAACTCTCACCCAGCACATCTCCCCCCTCCAGGTCCTAAACAGGACACACGATGGAGAACAGAGAGTTTCAGTGCACAGCTGGGAATTTAATTATGCAACTTGATGAAATTGTAGATTACAGTTTATACATGTACATTGTACATGGTTACTACATGGTCAGCTTTATTAACGCAACACAATGTTTTGCGCATCAGGAAGATTAAAAGTAGGTCAGAGCTGAAAAACATAGTTGGCTGGTTATCAGGTTGACATAAAATGTTTTTAAGATTTGTCATAATGGACACAAATGCATCTCATCAAAATTTCCAACACTGTCATGATCATCGTTTGACCAGTCTGCTGCTGAAGTCGTGCCTCATCATGCTACACTACCCCCACAAATTACAACTCCAATTCCAAAAAAGTTGGGACACTGTGTAAAACATAAATAAAAAGAGACGGTGAAGATTTGCAAATCATGAAAACCCTATATTTTATTGAAAATGGTACAAAAGACAACATATCAAATGTTGAAACTGAGAAATTGCATTGGTTTTTGAAAAATACAGTATATACTTATTTTGAATTTCATGTCAGCAACATGTTTCAGAAAAGTTGGGACGGGGCAATAAAAGACTCAAAGTGTTGTGTAATACTAAAAAAAAACTAATTTGTCTGATTCTCTCAGAAGTAAAGATGGGGAAGGGTTCGCTGCTCTGTGAAAGACTGTGTGGGCAAACAGTGCAACAATTTAAAAATAACATTCCTCAATGTAAAATTGCAAAGAATTTGGGGATCACATCATCTATGGTGCAGAATATAATTAAAAGATTCAGAGAATCTGGAGAAATCTCTGTATGCAAGAGAAAACTGACAACTGAAAACTGACACTGAATGCCTTTGGGCTTCAGGCCCTCAGACAGCACTGCATTAAAAGCAAACATGTATCTGTAGTGGAACTCACTGTATGGGCTCAGGAACACTTCAGAAAACCATTGTGTATGAAAACCGTTCATTACTACATCCACAAATACAAATTAAAACCATATATAAAGAATATCCAGAAACACTGCCACCTTCTCTGGGCCTGAGCTCTTTTACGATTGGACTGAGGCAAAGTGGAAAATTTTCCTGAGGTCTGATGAATCAAAAGTAGAAATTCTTTTTAGAAATCATGGACACCACGTCTTCCAGGCTAAATAGGAGGGGGACCATCCGGCTTCTTATCAATGCACAGTTCAAAAGTCAGCGTCTGTGATGGTATGAGGGTGTATGGGCACATGACATCATCTGGGAAGGTATCGTTAATGCTGAATGATATATACAGGTTTCAGATCAATATGCTGCCATCCAGACAAAGTCTTTTTCAGGGAAGGCTTTCCTTCTTTCAGCAAGACAATGCCAAACCGTTTTCTGCATATATTAAAACTGCATGGCTCCGTAGTAAGAGAGACCAGGTGCTAAACTGGCCTGCATGCAGTCCAGACCTGTCTCCCATTTAAAACATTTGGCGCATTATGAAGTGCAAAATACGATAAAGGAGAACTGTTGAGCAACTGAACCCTAAACTGTTGAGCAACTGAAATTGTACAACCCCGATTCCAAAAAAGTTGGGACAAAGTACAAATTGTAAATAAAAACAGAATGCAATGATGTGGAAGTTTC
>JANZLB010000017.1:9725560-9735917 GCA_026167865.1 Notarius quadriscutis
GCCCACTGCTCTGGGTGTGTGTGTGTGTGTTCACTGCTTCAGATGGGTTAAATGCAGAGGATGAATTTCACTGTGCTGAAGTGTGCATGTGACAAATAAAGGTTCTTTCTTTGACATACAGACTACAGAGATATTATTGTAGCTGAACTTGTGCTGAATGCAAAAAAGTCATATGACTTTGAAAATACTGCTTATATTTGTTGAAATTGACAACAAAATCAGAGCATACTAAATCATTAGAGTGCCAGAAAATACCCTCAGACCCCAGAGGGCGGCCATGTTTGTTTACAAACTGTCAGTCACTTGCTAGGGCAGAAGTTTTACATCTCCGATGTGTCTCTTTTCCAGTTTTTCGATGTCTGTTGGTGTTTTTCTCTTGTAAACATGTGTGAAGAATATCTCATGAAGTTTTGGTAGCCTTTCAGGTGTTCAGCACGGCTTTAGTTTCAGTTTTCAGCTGATTTATTTAGTGCTTAAACCGAGCAGTGGATTAGCCTCATATTCTCTCTTTCCCGTCCGACAAAGACATGATTCTGCGCATGTGCAAAAGAAAAGTTTTGGCACTGGATCTTCACAAGAGCTCTGATGTGTGATGTCGTGTTGTCTTGACAATATTGTCTTGACAATAAGCATGCAAAATTATAATAATATTGCATGCTTATTCTCCATTGGGTAGAGTGGTGTAATGCATGGAGGATAAGCGATATGATAACAATATTGCATGCCATCAATAAACCAGTGAGAAGGGAATAGAACACGTTTTTGTTCCATGGAAAAAGTGGCCCATATGTATAATAATCATTAATATTTTCATATTGTGATGAAGATAAGAGAGACTGGGGATCTTACATGAATTTAACCATGTTGTTAAATCTAAAGAGACGCCGTTCCATGATGACACTTGCTCAGGAACGAAGCTGTGGAGATAAACCTGTATCTTACAGTATTTATTTGTTTTGGGTGATTTGTGTATCGATACTCGAGATACACACCGAGACCGTGTTCACATTTCGCATCATGTTATTTTATGAACACTGTTGTGTGCCATTAAGAGTTGGATATTTCACACCCATAGTCATGGGGCGACTGTCTATCTATCTATCTATCTATCTATCTATCTATCTATCTATCTATCTATCTATCTATCTATCTATCTATCAATTAAGAAATCTCTGTTTAAACTCGATCTGTCCTGTTGGTGTGCAGTGCTGAAAATGTTTCTCTTTTGCAGGCTCCCGGTGGGTTTTATATCTGCGCTAGGGTCTGACCTGCGCTAATTAGTTATTAATGACCCACCCCTTGTATGCTGTGTGTCTTGTTCTAGCATTGGGGGGAACGCACGCTATTTATTGAATGGCCATCAGGTGGGGGCAGTGTGTGTGTGTGTGTGTGTGTGTGCTCTCAACATTTAGCCAGTACATTTTTACTAAAATAAGCAGTCTCTCTGTCACACTTTTGAAAATGGCCCACACTGGCTCTTCTGGTAGGAAAAACGCTCAACATACCAGAGACACAACATAGAATCTCAGCATGAAAACAAGTTGGACGATGGATGGATTAACAAAAAATGATGCCACTTAAATTTAGGGAGAAACGTCTAAAAAAAGTTAGAAGTTAAGCAGTCTGATAGCCGAGCATATTTAATTGACTGCGATGCGGTAGGCTATATTTACAGCGATTATTGCTATCAGGAAAAAGATAACGGCAAAGTAATAACGCAAGGATAGTTTAAAAACTAAAAAAAGTTAAAGAAATGAACACAGATGTTTTACATGAGTTCATATTTTACAACTTTTAAATGTATTGAAATTTACCAATAAACGCTTCACTATTGCCCCCCCCCCCATCCAAGATTAGATTAACAGGAATACACAGTTTTGTGGACTGAAAAAAAAAAAATAGCAGCATATCGACAAAACAACGGAAGGTGATATCCAGCACCTAGTGAGCATATCGAAATTAAAAGTATATATTCCAGCTGAATAGATTTTAATGAGGTTCTTAAGCTCAGTAATATGTAAAGCCGTTTGTGTCAAGTCTTTTATTTCGTTCTTTTTCAGACCAAAGTGATTTGATATTCATGGATATTAATTTAAAGTCTTTAGGCATTGTAAGAGGGGAATATGGGCTTTTCTTTAAATAGCTCCACGTCTTTCTCTCTACTCTTTTTCAAGGTTGATGGACTGAGCTTAAATGGGCAGTGTCCCCCCCCCCCCCAACAGGGAGGACATCTTTATTCCATCCACCGGCTTCCAGAGTTTCCCATTCATGTCTCTCCGATATAATGTCGGCCGCAAAAATCAATCTTTCACGGTGTTCTTTGAGGACGATTTGACATCCATGCAATCTTCTCTCTTTTTTCCCCTTTGGGAAGACTACAAGGGGAATGTCCGAAAAAAAAAAGTCTGGTCAAGGTTGGGGTCTGGGAAAGAGGAGAGGGTGAAACGGGACATGAGAGCAAGAGTGGAGAGAAGAGGTGTGGTGCTGAAGCGGACCTCAGAGCGAGCGAGCGAGCGAGAGAGAGAGAGAAGGTGAGTGGCAGGGCATGAAAACAGATTAGGATTCAACAGCTGCTTTTTGAGGGAAACACCCCCCCCCCCCCAGTAAATAGGATTTACACACACTTAGACTGATTTATATTTATTGCAGTTAAGTATTTAGCATTGTTATTGGGTTCATAGAAAATGTAAAGACTCGAGAGGATATTCTTGAAAATCTGAAATAAAAAGCTGACATGAGGCAAGCAAATATAGTTTGTCACTTAATAAATCTACATAAAATCTTCCAAATTCATGTTTTTAAAATAAAGCTCAGAGACTGTGAAGGAATGGACATTACATTGCATGTCGCATATTAAGAATTTATAAACAAATGTTCAGCACGATTTTTGTATTTGTAGTTGTTACCTGCGCAAAAGGCAGATAAATTCTGAAGTTTTGGGATCAACACAGAGACTGAATCTTCTTCGATGATTCTTAAAATTGTTATAGAACGCTACTGCAATTATCATGGCGTTTGCACCACACATACGACTATTATCCTGTTCCTACTGATTAAAAAATCTTAGTCATAGGACTGAACACGCTCAGAAATTGATTATATTACGGGTATATGCCTATGGGCAGTCGCATATATTTAAGTTTAGATAGAAAAACACCTGTTTGGGGAAAATGAAACACTAATTATTCATAGTTTCGGAGACTAAATGAGACCCTAACATTCTGCAAAAGGACAGATGACAGATGAAATTAACTTAAACGGAACGGGTGAAAAAAGTTGCTTAGAAAGTACTGCCGAGAACGGAGAAAGGCTTTGCACTGAAGCATCTTGAATTAATATTTATTTTGATAATTAGATGCAAATGATATCGTGGATATAAATGTAAGCCTAATAATAGCTGGATAAAGAGACGTTCTCCTTGCGCGTAATACACTTAGCATTCATGGCCTTATCCTGCTTCCCAGAGCGCTTCAGGTTGCACAAAGCAGCAAGCTGTTTCGGGCTGCTTTTATCACAAAAGAAAGGGGACAAAAATCCAGGAATAATAGAGATTTGCAAATGTTTTTCAACTGATCTGACTCATTGAACACTGGATATTTTTTCAGGCTAAGAAAAATAGAAGAGTCTGCCTGCAAAGCTGAATCGGGAGCGTGGAGAAGAGGTGGGTTTTTTTTAATATGGTTGGATATAAAATTTAATTAGCGTAGTACAGCCCTTGAAAGACAATGGGGGGTTCAATACGTACCCAATCTGAATCTCACTTGGGACCCAGACCGCGGAAAGTCAAAAGAATTAGAGAGAGAAAGGCGAGCTTTTTTCCTTTTAATACGAGCTTCAGAGAAAGGACCAAGGCGGACGGCAGGTGACTGGCACGCGTAAAAACAAGGGGGGACACTTTTGGCACATAGCTGATTATTTGAAAGAGAGAGGAGACACAGCAAAACAAAACAGAGGTTTCTTCAGGTCTGGCCCACTTAGACCAGCTGAGCCGGAGAACGCAAATGAAACACAGAGAGGAGCACAAACAGAAAGCCCGGAGACTCCGCACGCGCGCTCTTGGGAACGCACCCAAATGGTGGACTCACACCGCCGACCAACATCATCACGCGATGATTAATGCATATTCATCTTTCGAGGGTTTTTCTCACAATAAAGCCGAGCGTTTATCTAACATCGAGCGTTTATTTACGAACGGACCGTACTGCAGCACGTGCGCAAATCGAATGAAGCCGCTTAAAAAGAGGAGCGTCTGCTTTTGGCTCGAGTGTTTTAATTACTCTCATTAATATGGACATTTGTACGCTTAAGTGTATTGGCTTTTTGCTGCAACAATATTTTGCAAACGAAAATTTGTGTATTGAACATGTAAGAATGCTATATTAATAGAGAAAACACCTGTATTTTATGTTGTAAATCTGTTAGCGAATTCTGGTTTTGTTGTCACAACTAATACATTCTAAACAACCAATTAATTTGCAAAGCCATTTATTACAATGTATTTACTGATGTAATGTAAACTGATTAACCTCCATATGCAGAAGCATTTAACGAAGCTTTGCGCACACAGCAGTGCAACAATTAAATATTCTTTGCAGTTATATAAAGTGCAGTGAAATAAAAGTGAAGCACAAGAGGAATATTTCCTTGGTAATAAAATACTGCAAGTGCAAATACATTATCATACACTACATTAATCCTGACATTAAACAATAGTGACTGCTCTGTCCTGAAACCTTAGCGCTTATAAATTACAAATTCGACTAGCATTTGTTTTATTTCCACTATTTTATTCTTAACAGCTAGTTTATTTTCTGAAAGCATTATTTCCATTATTTAAAAAAAAATAAAATCTCTCAAATTAACCTTGTCGAAACTATTAAAATTGTTCAAGTTCATAAAATTGCACCGAGAACATGACAAATTTATTCACATACTCTTGCACACCTTTTATTCCTGATTTTAAACCTACCATATTTAAAAAAACAAACAAACAAACAAACAAACAAACAAACAAACAAACAAACAAACAAACAAAAAACTATCTGACAAAACTGGGGGTGGGGGAAATAAACTTTCACTTCCTTCAATAACCAAGGAGTTTAATTACCTCTGACTAACTGATGTAGTTAAAAGTGGCTAATTAGCCATATTCAGTATCAATCCCCCCACCCCACCCCACCCCCTTCCCCTTCCCTGGATGATAGTGAAATGTTTCACAGCAATGAAGAGGCTCAGCCCTGGAGCAGAACATGAAAATATAATCCTTTACTATATTAACTCTGATAAATTTACTCTTATTAACCTGAATTCGAAGACCATACAGTGATAGATAGATAGATAGATAGATAGATAGATAGATAGATAGATAGATAGATAGTCATCTTCATAATATACAGCAAGAACACAAACACAGAACTTATATATTCACATTGGTCAAAACATAGCATACAAATTTGACATGATAAGATTTAGTTTTATATTAATCAGTACATTTATTTATTCCTGAAGCTAATGGTATTTAAAGTATTGGATTTAGAAACAGTTGCTGACAGAGTCCATGGGAGACAGAGACAGACTTGCTCAGTGGGTGGAAATGACAATGCTCACAGTGGATAGATTTAGCAAATCACCATGATATATTAAAAGGGAAAATGATGGCTGGCACTCAGCAGCAAAAATATGAAGGCTATTAATTGGGGTTGTTTACAAATATTACAAAACTGCTCAAATACTGTGGCATTTTGGTTGAATATTCTCAATCTGTTACCATATTTTCTCCATAAAAGAAGTTTAAAAGTTTGCTGCTCAAATATAACACAGGCCTCTTCAGTATCACACAATTTTATCACTATTATTAGATCATACTGTGAAATGCATAATTCATCCATCCATCCATCCATTATCTGTAGCTGCTTATCCTGTACAGGGTCACAGACAAGCTGCAGCCTATCCCAGCTGACTATGGGCAAGAGGCATGGTACACCCTGGACAAGTCGCCAGGTCATTGCAGGGTTAACACATAGAGACAAACAACCATTCACACTCACATTCACACCTACGGTCAATTTAGAGCCACCAATTAGCCTAACCTGCGTGCCTTTGGGGGAAACCGGAGCGCCAACTCACACAGACATGGGGAGAACATCCACACAGAAAGGCCCTCATTGGCCACTGGGCTTGAACCCAGGACCTTCTTGCTATGAGGCAACAGTGCTAACCACTACACCACTGTGTTGCCTCCAAATGCATAATTATTAATGGTAAATATTATTGGGTAAAAAAACCTGTATATTAATTTCAGGAGAAAGGATTTTTGTATCGTACACAATAGTGTAAGCACCAGTCAGACTGTTTAGACTGAAATGTAACAAGAAGCACTAAGGAGAGGTTAACAGAATCTGAACCTCAAACTCTAAAACCCCAGGTTCAGAAATTGAAGAGGCTAAACATGCAGTTAGAACACACAAACTGCACACAAAGAACAAGTGATAACACAGAAGAATTAGAAAGTAGAAAGAAACTTTCTAAGTTTTCCAAATTATATACCTGAAAATCTAAGATTAACATTAACATGTTTCAAAATTGTAATTTAGCTAACAGGAAACATGGAACCAGTGCAAGTAATAACAAATTAGAGTTCCTAATAAAAATAACTTTGAAACTAAGGTCAAATAAGGAAAGTGGAAAGCCAGTAAGAGTGAAATTAAATTTAATTACATTTTACAGTGGTAAAAATATACATGAGACACAAAAAGAACTTGACAGAAATCCAGATATAGATGAGCAAGCTGGAGGCAACTAAGTCAAGGAAAAACTCCCTGAAATGATGTGAGGAAGAAACCTTGAGACGAACCAAACTCAAATGGGAACCTATCCTTTTCCTGGTGATGCCAGACCATTGAATTGCAATTCATAATACTAAAACAGTTGTAGAAGAGTAAAGTCAAATTGGATGTTCACTATGAATATATTGTGAATAAGAATCCTGGGATGAGTACAGGGCAGTTTTTGTGATTGTTGCAGAAGTTCTCGGAAGGAGCAGTTTGTGATTGTCCACAAAAGGAAAAGGTGTGTCTTGGGCATAAACCATTCTTGGGAAGTGCAGCTTATTGGAGTGTTCATGTGGGACCATCCACAGCAGTAGGACATGAGTCACAAGTGCAGAAGATCCTGATGAAGGAAGCAGGAGTAAGAGAAGATCATCAGGATGAATCACACAGGTCTGGAGGCAAGAGGAGCCACAGGATCCTGACACTGAATTGTGTCAGGATCAGGCAGGAGCGAGGTACAGCTTGACAGATAAAGAGAACAGATCATTAGGTATGCTCTTAACCTACAGTGATGTAAAAGGATGTACATTATGATCAGAGCTTTGACAGCATGAATAAAAGAGATAGCTAGAAAATAACACAGACATGAGGACACAGAGAGAAATAAAGCCTTTCTCTCCAGCTTGAATGATTAAAAACCTTTGATGGGGGGTGGGGTGGGGGTGCAGTTTCTCTTTCCTGAACACTAACTGGAATGCTATTCCTTAATTAGGGTGCTTTGTACCCTCTTAGAAATAATTCTTCAAGGATTATTTATATAGTATATGGTTTTTAACCTCCTAAAAGAATGATGGAGAAATACTGTACTCTGTTGTAGAGTTTTACATCGAAGCCTCAGGGGTTCCTGAAGAGAGGAAACCAAGGGATCCTTAAGGAATTAAGATTTTACCTTTTATTTTCATCTTGTTGTAGTCCTTATTGTTCTAGATGCTGACAAAGAACATGCTGAGAGCCAGTGGAGTGTGGATTAAATAGGACCATCAAACTTTCTGGTTCTAGTAAAGACTCTGGCTGCTGCATTCTGAAATAACCAGAGTTTATACTGGAGCATCCAGACAGCAAACTGTTTGAGTATTTCAACCTGGAAGTAACAGAAACATGATCTAGTTTTTCTGAATGATGTAGGAATGGTATTTCTTGGCTTTGCAATGCTTCTTCTATCCTGTGGCAGAAGCACTTCTGTCATGTCCAAATTAGGACATGTAGGACAAAATAATTCAGTATTCATTGTCTTTTACACATTTCTTATTATTAGGCTGGTGTTTGTCAACTGGTTGAAATATATAGCTGTGTTTCATTACAGTATAAGCGAATACCCAGACATAGTATATGCGTGAAAAAAGGCAGTTCATCTAGAACAGAACCTTGTGGAAAACCATACTTTACTTTTTTATGCACAGAGAAGTTACCATTAACATAGCCAACAATGGTCATTCAAATGAGACCTGAGCCAGGAGTAGAACTGTTTCCTATAGGTTAACAAAATTTTCTAGTCTGTCTTGAAGAATATTTTTTAATCTTTGCTATCAATAGCTGCAGAGACATAATGTAATACAAGCAAAGAGACAAGACTCTGCTCAGAGGCCAGTAGTAGGTTATTGATTACTTTAACCAGTGCTGCCCCAGTACTGTGCTGAGGTCTATATCCTGGCTGAAAGATTTTACGTATGTGATTCCTATACAAGTATGAGCTTAGCTGTTAGCTACAACCAGTGATGGAATACTTACTTGAATAAAGTTACTACTACTATAGTAATAATTCATAGGTATCAATAAAAGTAAAAGTATGATCAAGAAAATTACTCAAGTATGAGTAAATAAATCGTCTGGTGAAAAACAACCTGAGTAATTACCTTACAAAACACTGTTTACATGTCTGCACTTGATACAACTATTCAGAAAATGTTCTATATCTGAGGAATGCATATCTGAGTGATAACATTAACTAATGTTCACTAACAATTATGTTAACTAAAATGAGCTATGCTGAAGTGCACACCACGTCCATTATCAACAGTCTATAAAGGAAGGTAATGTTAGATAAAGCATTTGGCACATGAAGTGTAGACTTTCAACAGGAGACAACTTTATTTTGCTTGAAATCTCAGCAGCTCAAAACACACATCACTAATCATACCAGCATCAATAAATTATTCTTTCAACCCCCCTCCTGGTAATATATTTTACAGGAAGACTGAAAAGCCTGACTCCAATTATGCACTTAATTATCCACAAGAAAAAAATTGAATTTAAATAAATTGAATATTGAGTGTTATAATTAACATGTAGAGAAAATTTAGTGGTGCTAGTTGGTGCTGGTTGCTGGATTATTTATACAGAACATTTTGTAATTTCAGTATACAAGTTTTTTTCTTCTTCTTTTTTTAACACATAACACCAGGGACAAGTATGCTTGGGGATATGCAGGGACAAGGGTATATTTAAAATTATTTATATTGTCAAAATACCTATTTTATTCTGATACTTTACATATTTGATAGCTCTAATACTTATGTTCAGCCTGTGACATTACAATGAACACAGAACATTTTTTAAATGTCTGCAAAACCCAGTACAAACAAAATGGGCAAAACAGGCTTAATATTTTTCCAGTGCTTGGAAAATGGAAAATGGAAATATTGGAAAATATTACCTAAAAATGGAAAATATTACCTAAAATATTGGAAAATATTACCTAAAAACCTATTTTATTCTGCTAATTTGCACATTTGATAGAGCTCATACTTATGTTCAGCCTGTGACATTACAATGAATAAGGAACATTTTTTAAATGGCTGCAAAACCCAGTACAAATAAAATGGGCAAAACAAGCTTAATATTTTTCCAGTGCTTGGGAATTTCAAAGGAATTTTGAAATAATAAATGTACACAGTAATAATATGGGGTGACACAGTGGTGCAGTGGTTAGCACTGTCACCTCACATCAAGCAGATTCTGGGTTTGAACCTGCTGGTTGACTGGGGGCTTTCTGTATAGAGTTTGCATATTCTCCCTGTGCCTGTATGGGTTTCCTTTGGGTGGTCCAGCTTCCTCCCACAGTCCAAAGACATAATTAGATTAGCTCAACTGGCTGCTCTAAATTGCCCATAGGTGTGACTATAAGTGTGAATGGCTGTCTGTCTCTCTGTGTTAGCCCTGAGATAGACTGGTGACCTGTCCAGGGTGTACCACTTTTGACGCTGTGGTGGAGAGGAAGACTCTGAACAAACTGTTATCCATCATGGATAATCCTGGCCACCCTCTCCACCACACACTGGACAGACAGTGGGGGACCTTCTCCAACAGATTGCTACAGCTTCCCTGCTATAGGGACTGGTACAGGAAATCTTTCCTGCACCAAGCCATCACACTGTACAATAACTCACCTCTGTCTGACAGAGAGAACTCTGACCTCTCTGCTGTACAAAGTGACTAATGGCAGTAAACAAATAAGCTCTGGCAGTGCAAAAGTTATAGGAGGACCAGGGTTATAAACAGGACTCTGTTTATAACCCTGGTCCTCCTGT
>JANZLB010000017.1:9911386-9922201 GCA_026167865.1 Notarius quadriscutis
ACCAAGTATAATATTTTTGTCTCATTTGTTTAACTGGGTTCTCTTTATCTACTTTTAGGACTTGTGTGAAAATCTGAATGTTTTAGGTCATATTTATGCAGAAATATAGAAAATTCTAAAGGGCTCACAAACTTTCAAGCACCACTTTATATACCAAGCAGGAGTCTCAATGACATATGGGGGTGCTATGGAGTCCCCCGGACACACCTGGGGTCACACCCCATGGCTGAGTTGTGGTGCGCATGACTGATGTGTATACCAAATTTATTGAGTTTTCAAATATGTACAAGGTGTCAAATCTGTATTTTTGAAATAAGTGGCGCTATAGAGTGAATGAAGCCCAACTAGATGTATTTACCATATCACCACAAATTATATCAAAGGACAAATGTCTGTTCCAAGTTTCATGAGTTTGTAGCCATGTTAATCCCCTCAAAACATCACAGGAAAACTTCAAAATCCCACATTCCATTCAGCATGGCTGACTTCTTGTTGGGCGGAACCAAATCGAACCAAGTGAAAATTGTCCTGTCTCACAAGACTATCGCTCACACCAAATTTCGTGCCGATCCGAGCAACTTCATCTCAACCATAGCCTGTTCTCAGGGGCACTATAGAGCTCCAGGACCATGCCCAGTCCCTTGCTCAATGTAACGGTCATTTTACGCACATTTTATCAGTGTGCCAAAATTCGTGAGTTTGAGCATCACAAGTGCCTCAAAAATGAGTTTTCGTGCTGAGGAAAGGAAGGAAAAAAAATTATGCATGCATGAAAAAGGAGAGAGAAAAAAAAAAAAAAAAAACAACAACACAGGACAAAAACAGTAGGGCTCTGCACCTCGGTGCTCGGGCCATAATAAGAAAAAACATGCCAAAAACAATAGGGCTTTGTACCTCGGTACTTGGGCCTTAATGAAAACGAAGCTGATTTTACCTGCAATTCTATTTCATTTTAGTTCATGTTGCACTGTAGTTTTTATTTAGTTTAATATTATTTAAACTGCCATTTTATTTCAGTTTATTTTTCCCCCCACTGCTAGTTTCACTTTTCTTGAACTAAATTAACACTGGTAACAACTTGTACACAGGAACTTTACAAACTTTGGAGAAAAAAAAAAAAAAAAAGTTAAAGAAAAATGTATAATTATTGATGTGATCATTTTTTTTAAATGAGTTATTTGATTAGTTAAATGAGTGCTAAAACAAATGCAAGTGACTGCTAGCCTACTTGTCCTTTGAACAACTAAGAGTAAAAACCTAATAGTCCAGACATGAATTAATTTGTCCTGAGTGCCTGTCTTGTCCTATCGGTTTATTCACAAATTAATATACTCCTTTTTGATAATACAAAATTGCAATCATTTACTAAATTAAGACATGATAGTCATATACAGTTTTCAATTATTCATCTTAATTCATAATGCAGCCCTTCCCATTACAGTCAGTCAATCTACCAACTTACCCAGCTGGCCCAGTAAGTTTATTAAAACGAACAGTGAAGCAAGGAAGAAGCCACATCCCCATGAGCTCTCAATGTAATCTTTCTGCTCACTCCATTGGAACCACATCCTGATACCATCTTCTAGGAAGGTACTGATCAGACACAATCGTGCTACATGGGGAAGGTACTGCTTTGTCACTCGGAGAAACTGAAGCAGACAACACAGGAAGAACAAAGTCAAATCTCTGCACCGCAACTGTGCATCACCATGTTTCAGTATATTAAATATGTAGAATAAACTTAGAACTAGTTAACAGCACATAACAGAGGTCTGCAACCCTGGTCCTGAAAGATCCTCTGCATATATTAGGGTTTTCTCTGCTCTAACACACCAACTGCAACTCAGAAGGGAAGAACACACATCACCTTACCAATGAGGGTTAGCTATGGTAAATATATTGCAATAATGACATTTTCAATTTAAAGTGATTGTATTCAACATCTACAAAAACTAATTTTATATGGAAAAGGAGTGGAAATAAAACATTTGTTTCAAACAAATTAAACCTTCATATCAACCACCTTCCAATGTGAGTAACAATGGAGTCAGCATTATAAAAGTAGTCGAAACAAAATCTCAAGTGTATATTTAACTATAATTTACTTTAATATTATATAATTAGTCCTGAATCATGACAATATACACAAGTGTATATAGCTTTTTCGGCTTCTTACAATGACGTACCCTTATCAGCTTGTCTCTGATGTGATTTGAATACTCTTTAGATGAGGGAGGAAAAGAACAACATGCAAAATGTGTTTGTGGTTTTCTGATCATCTCTGTATACTCTAAATGCATGTCTGAAATGTGAGTGGGCAATGTTATGGTATTGAGGATATTTATTTTTGGCCTCCAGCCCAGGTTTTGTGAAAATAAGAGGTAGGATATGTTAAGTGTGTATGTGAATAGTTTTTCAGCACTAATCTTTTAGCAAATAACAATACATTTACTGCTGTTTTAAATGGTGATTTTTCTAGACATACTGAGGTAAAGTTTGGTGTTCCACAAGGTTCTGTCTTAAGCCCACTACTTTTGTCTTTGTACATGTTACTTCTATACATATTATTCACAAGAATGGTATTAGTTTCCACTGTTATGCTGATGACACATAGTTGCATGCGTCTGCAAAACGCAATGAGAGACACCAGCTTAACAGAATTGAGGAATGTGTGAAGGACATTAGACACTGGATGCTTATTAACGTCCTTCTGTTTAACTCTGACAAGACTAAAGTACTTGTACTAGGACCACATGCAGCTAGAAGCAAGTTTTCTGATCACATAGTAACTCTGGATGGCCTTTCTGTTTCTTCACATACAGCAGTAAAAGACCTCAGGGTGATTATTGACCCCAGCCTTTCATTCAAAACTCACAACATTATCCAGACAGCTTTCGTTCATCTCAGAAATACTGCCAAGATAAGAAATTTAATGTCACTACACGACGCAGAAAAAGTAGTTCATGCTTTTGTTACCTCCAGGTTGGATTACTGTAATACCTTACTGTCTGGATGTTCCAATAAGTGCATAAACAAGCTCCAGTTAGTTCAAAATGCAGCAGCAAGAGTCCTTACTAGAACTAGAAAATATGACCACATCACCCCTGTCTTATCCACACTGCATGGGCTCCCAATCGAATTTCATATTGATTATAAAATACTACTAATAACCTTTAAAGCACTGTCTTGTGCCACAGTACCTGAGCGAACTTCTGGTTCTTTAGGACCCACCACGCCTAATTAGAAGTGCATGCTATCTGCTGGTACCTTGTATAGTGAAGGCTACATCAGGGACAGAGCCTTTTCTTACAAAGCCCCAGTTTTGGAACAGCCTTCCAAGTAGTGTTCAGAAATCAGACACAGTCTCAGCATTTAAGTCGAGGCTGAAAACATATCTGTTTAGTCAAGCCTTTTGTTAATAGTGTTTATGAGGTAAAGGAGTTCATCTGGAAGGTCATCAAACAGTGGTAAACCAGGATGTATGGATGCTGTCAGTCCCCCACTTGCTTGCTCACTCGAGTTTGTTGACGGTGTAGTGGCTAGCTGCTTTATGTCCCAGGGCACCCTCATGCCTGTTACACCTTCTGACTCTCCCCTTTTTAGTTATGCTGTCATAGTTAGTTTTGCTAGAGTCCCTGCCTGCACTCCATGCAAAATGTACTGTTCCTACTCATCAGTTGACCTTAGGCATACCTAACAACCTGCCCCCCCCTTTTTCTCCCCTCCTCCCCACTCTGTCTGTCCCTCTGAGTTACATGTCAATCCTGAGATCGAGACGCTGACCTCCTCTGCTCCTCGGACCTGCCTGATCCATCCTGATGCCCTATATCTGGCTGGAGTCTCATCACATTGCTCCTGTGGAAGATGGCCCCATATAGACAGTTGAAAGTCACACTTGGAAGATGCTCTGGACAATTACAATAATGCTTTTATGTCTGAGGACTACAGTTAACTTGCTAACTTTAGGACTGCAGTTGTCATGAACAGTTTTGCACTCAAGTTTCCATCAATGAAACAGACTTCATGTGAAAACTGTTATAATCACATTATCATCACCCAAATGAGGATGGGTTCCCCTTCGAGTCTGATTCCTCTCAAGGTTTCTTCCTCATGTCGTCTAAGGGAGTTTTTCCTTGCCACTGTCGCAACAGGCTTGCTCATTGGGGACAGATTAGGAATAAAATTAGCTCATGTTTAAGGTCATTAAAATTCTGTAAAGCTGTCTTGTGATAATGTCTATTGTTAAAAGCACTATAAAAATAAACTTGACTATGTGTTTATCACCCCCCGGTTTAACGGCTTTTAAAAGCAGAAATATCTAGTTTTTACCAGTAACTTCCTGACAATATAGAATTCTTTATTTCAGTTGATGGGTTTTTATTACAACTGGCAGATTTTGTGGATCCTGAAACCATAAGCTTCTCTTAACAACGCAGTGTGTGAAGTAGAACTGTACATGGCTTGATAATGACTATGAATGTCCAGTAATAACAGGACAGGCAAGGTGAATCATCACACATGGGGCTGATTGTACCGCAAAAAAAAAAAAGTTACATCCAGGTCTTGGGCCAGAACATGCCTCATACAAAAAAATGCTGCATACATACAAAAATAAAAAAACATGCAGTGACTGAAAAACAATAGAGGAACACGGGGGGATCTAGCAAACAGTCCCTTTGCCTGCATCTAATTACAGACAAAAACAAAAGGGAAAGCCTAAGATGTCACGACTCATGACTCGCATATGAAAAACACTATAATTTGCTGGCAGAGGTGTTCATTATGAAATTGTGGTCTGTAGCATCTTATGAAAGTGTCTGCGCCACCAGGCTCTGCTAAGCCCTGCCCCTACAGACTCTACATCAGAGGCAGGAAGTTAAAGCAGCCAATCAGCAATCAACAAGTAACAGCCAAGAGCACCCATGAATGGGAAGACACCTTCAATGCAGTGTAGGACTCCAACATAGTATTAGAAGTCAGGAGTATAGGAACATGTTTATTTATTTGCTTGACAACTGAAGAATTCTGACATGATGCATCTATCCCATTGTAAAAGCAGAGCACATGAAAATGTTTTAAAAAGCATGTGTTGTTAACATGAGAGGGAACATGTCTACTGAAATAAAATCATCTGATCTAAATTACAGCTGCATGTGGCAATGAGCTAATAACCTTCAGTGGATTGTATTTAAAATCTGTTCAGTGCATGTACTGGCCTTATCCTTGAGAAAAATACACATGAAGGCTGAAGTGACAGTCAAACACCACCAATAAAATACACAGAATTAATGCATCAATACAATGAATCGGTTCACTTTGTGGTTTGTGGTAACAGTTAAAGCAAAACTCATCTCACTGCTATAACAAAGACAAAACCAGGTATTCAAGCTTAAGAAAAAGCCCTGTTAGCCTTACATAGGAAAGTAATGAGGGTAAAATCCACTGTATTGTCGTTTCTATTTTTTAATATCAGTGATTAACTTCAATAACCGATTCTCAGGTGGTCTGTAACATTAGCAAAAAGGTTTGTAATTAATTATTCAGGTGTGTGTGTATCCGGCAGGGTGGAAACACCAGCTCAGATTGATCACCACCTGCAGATACACACATGAATAATCTCAAAGTAATCGATAGGAAATTGGAGACAACATAAAAATAGCATTAAAAAACAAAAAACAAAACGAACAATTGCTAATGATTTATGAAACGAAGTCAAAACACTTGGACACTACAGTGTGTCAGGACCATCTCTTGAAAGCTCCATTGTGTCTAGTTTTGCTCATTAATCTGGGATCATTATTTTTAACCACTTTTTGACATTTACTTTCTAACCAGTGTGAGAAGAGGACATTAGCTGACACCTAAAGACCCTCACCACTTCAAGGGACTGATATTATCTAGAAGTTTTAACTATTTTCTGTTTATTCTGTAATAATGCTGCCGGAAATTTAATTTCCCTGAGGGAACCCTCCCAAAGGGATCAATAAGTTTTATCTATCTATTTATCTCTTACCCAGCATGCTGTTAACCTCACCGTTATACTGAACTCGCTGCATGTTACACGGTCACATTTCCTGAAACTGCAGTTACTGCTCTCTTATTCGACGTTAAATAAACCAAAGAAACTGCAATTCAAAAATAGAACAGTAAGAGATTTTCTACTTTAACTCAATTAAATCCAAGCCATTTCTGAGAGAAAGCTAAAAAGAAAATGAGACGATAAAGATTGCACTTCCAGGCTGTACTCCAGGCCGCCTTGTCTGGTCTCTCACCTGATCCGCCACGTCCTCCGCGGTGCTCATCAAATTGCTCTGGACCATCTCACACTACTGCCTTTACCACTCGCTGAAGAACAAGACCACTGTCGGGTAAAATCTGTGTCCTCTTACAAGCGATACAGGTTTTCTAAACGCAACGTTTTGTTATCGGTGCGGATGAAAAGCACCGCCGCCCCATAATGCTCAATATTGTGGCTGATGTCGCCTCCTGTAGGTTACAACTGGCTTTGCATGCCACGTGGACCAATACACCTTGACAGGGTTGCCAGATCCATATTTATAGGGCATGAGGAGTTGTGTTTGAAGATGAATTGCAACGATGTACTACAGGCCAAACAGCATGGGCTATCACACAGGTAGGCACATATAATTAATCACACGACCATTCACGCTCACATTCATATCAATTTATAGTAGCCAGTTAACCTAATTTGCATGTCTTTGGACTGTGGGAGGAAACTCACGCAGGCACAAGGAACATGCAAACTCCACACAGACAAGCCCCAGTCGACCAGCAAGACTATCTTGCTGTGAGGCAACAGTATTAACCACTGCACCATTACTGCCTTGTAATAGGAAAATAACAATGGGTGGCGTGATGCGGTATGGCACTAAGTGGATTTAATGTTACCACCCCAAATTATATTCCAACTGATTGTACTTTGTCCTTATATACCCCAGCAATTTGTCAGCAATTAATTTCCCTTCATTTTCTCTCAGCAGTTCCCCCCACCATGACAACTATCAACCAGGGAGACAAAGACTAACATGCTTCCTCTGACACCACTGAAGACAACTTCCACATCTTTTCAGATAGCTGAGTCACATGCCAGTGTTACACACTCAGAGAAGAGCACCACCTGACCACTTCTGCATACATGAGATCACAGACATCCTCCTCCCTTCCACCCTGAGATCACAGCCAAATTTGCTGTCTTGACTCCTAGCCATATGGATTACCGTGACATCACTGGGACTTGAACACAATCTCCTGAAGAACAGTTACAATTTTAATTTATTTGTCATAAAGTTTAATGTATTATATACATAATACTCTTAACTGTTCATAGTTACAATTAATGTTGTGGAAATATCTGTGTGACAAGTTGGCTGATCATATCACTTATAAACAATGGTTCCCTCACCAGTCTCTCTTTGTTCTCTCGCTTCAAGATAAGGAAAAAAAAAGCATCTTCCTTACTGAGAAATTGGAAAGTGCAAAGTCCTCTCTCTGTCTTTAATTAATTAACCTTTAGGTTATGTCTCCTGTCTGTGAGCTGTTACTCTAGAAACAAAAAGATTTTAGAATGAGCACATTCAATTAAACCTGATTTGTCTTGCAGCTGAAACTGACCAAGTTGAAGAAAATTAATCAACACCTCTAACCAATCCAATTTGAGAATTCAACAGCACTGTGGTATAAAAACCTGAGTAAAACAGCTGTTTTAGGAATATAATGGTTTTAATGGGGTTTTTTTTGTGAAACAGGATGAGATATTGGAACAAATTTGGTTCAAGCTTTCATTACCTTTCAGAATTTTTTTTTTCTGAAAGATAGTACATTTCTGAAATCTGCAAGGTTTTCACAATCAATCTGTGAAGGGGGAAAAAAAAATCATATTCAAGGCATGGTTTAATACTGAATGAACACTGCAGACTAAGTACATATGTTGCTGGCCTAAAAGTATCATTGTATAATTCAGGTCTTACAGTATATAACGAACAGTTGTTGTTTTTTTTAATCTTACAATTTTTCATGTTTGGTAATTTGGGACATCTTTAAAATTAATAAACTACAAAAATTTATACATGATTTTAATTGGGTTCTCTTTATCTAGTTTTAACTCATTACATTTCAACTCAAATTTATGCAAAAAATCAATAAATAGAGCTGTGATCAGACTTTCCCACTTTACTGTGTGTTGGTCAATCCACTGAGTGCTGCAAACAAACCCTTTTTATGAAGGCACAGAGAAGCTACCAGCTGTAGTCAATCATAATCACTAACAGGAAGTTAAGAGGCCTTGGTCTTGGCAAGATAAGAGACATTTGAGAAGTCTCAGCACCTCTGAATTAATAATCTAAGTGAATGTATGCACATTTGTGACCCTGTATGTATAATTTTGACCCTGTGTTGATTTCAGAAAACCCGAAATAAATTAAAACTCCTGCACCAAATTCATGTTTTTTTTTCTATTAAAG
Organism: Notarius quadriscutis; assembly: GCA_026167865.1. Classification (NCBI taxonomy): domain Eukaryota; kingdom Metazoa; phylum Chordata; class Actinopteri; order Siluriformes; family Ariidae; genus Notarius; species Notarius quadriscutis. The sequence goes on from JANZLB010000017.1 coordinate 9,919,867, forward strand.
AAATGTTGTACAATCATTTCACCACAGAAAACGAACAGTTCAGAGAAATCATTGAGAGCCCAATATTGCCATGACATTCATATTCAAGATGACATTCATGTCACTGTATGTAAATTTCTGACCACAACTGTATATTTAGTTTGAAATCAAATTGAGCTGAATTCAAATTTAAAAGCTTTATTAGCATATTACATAATTTTGGTTGAGTAAAATTAGCTGTGAGTAGTGTATATACAGGTATACTGAGTAGTATTTAGTTGCATTTAATTACATTTTATCAGGAATGTCAAAGATGCAGAAAATTGATAAATTTGACTCATTGGGTGTTCTTTGGTTTTAATTACCTTCCACTTCTGTCCAATGAATTTTGTTGCCATGGACAGCAGTCACCATTCATCAGTCATAGTCTTTCACCTTCTCAAAGGTAAGACTTTTTTTTAATTCTTATAAGGGAATGAACAATTTCTAAACAAGTTGCTGTAGTTGACCATTGTTTTGCCTTACTACAACTTACCAAACATGTCAACTTTACTATGCTGCAAGTCAAAATTTAAATATACAGTATATCCATCCATCCATCCATCCATCCATTATCTGTAGCCGCTTATCCTATTCTACAGGGTCGCAGGCAAGTTGGAGCCTATCCCAGCTGACTATGGGTGAGAGGCAGGGTACACCCTGGACAAGTCGCCAGGTCATCGCAGGGCTGACACATAGACACAACCATTCACACCTACGGTCAGTTTAGAGCCACCAATTAGCCTAACCTGCATGCTTTTGGACTGTGAGGGAAACCAGAGCACCTGGAGAAAACCCTTGTGGACACGGGGAGAACATGCAAACTCCACACAGAAAGGCCTTCATTGGCCGCTGGGCTCAAACCCAGGACCTTCTTGCTGTGAGGTGACAGTGCTAACCACTACACCACCGTGCCACCCAAAACCTTCCCATCCCGACCAATAATAACTAATTTGGCTGAATGAAGCACTACAAGCTGCCTCCTGCCATGGCAGGGTAGTTACCATTGCTATGGGGGTCATGTGACAGTGCAAAGCCTCTATGGGGGATTTAGAGTTGCCATTTAACCTAATCCACATGTCTTTTGGAAAAAACAGAGCACCCATGCAGGCAAGAGGAGAACATGCAAAATCCACACAGAAGGGTCCCAGTCGGCTATAAGGTTAGAACCCAGGACCTTCTTGCTGCGAGTGCTACCCACTGCACCACTGTTCTACCTGTATAGTCATCAGTAAACAAGATATCACAGACACATTAGTTGGTTAACTCCAGAACACTGGCCAAGCAGATCACTTCTGTGAGAAAGTAAATACATCATAAGCTCGAAAGTGTCAAGCTTGTTTTCAAGTTGAAGTTCAGCTCACTTCTGAGTTAAGTCCAATGCAGCATTCTGAACAAGTGCTCCTTGGATTAGATCAATTAAAAGAGAATTCCTGCATTTGCATCCAAACCTGTGTAAGATTCATGACAGAAGTCTGAGATGGATCCAGCCCAAGAATCTGACAGATGCACATTTGCAGAAATATTTTCACTAATTTTACCAGATCACTATGGAGTTTCACAGGGGCGTAGAACACGCCAAGCCCTTTCCAAAGAGGGCAGCCACGGCCCGCTACAACCATGGATCAGCCCGTTATTCACTCCCAACCCCCCGTGTGAGCGCGGCTTGCCGATAACTTCAATATGAGCCCTGGCTCCAGTCGCGTGCACATGCCGGGGTTTAAAAATTCATAACTCGGCCACTGAAAGTTCTAGGACTGCCAAACTTTACAGACACATCCCTCTCCCCAAGACGTTTTGAAACAGCCCAGCCATGGCCCACTACGACTGCGGCTCAGCCCATTCTTTGTGGCAATTTTCAAATTTTGACCTCTTTCTGGAGCATTTTATTGGTTTGACCAAGATGCTTTGTCTCAGGTTAAGCTATACAAAGCATTGTGAGAATACAGGTAATTAGGTCAGGTGTCACCGCTTATCACAGGTGGTCACATCCTGAACCATTGGTCTGTTGGTTGAGCGTGGCCATAGCCGATGTAGCTGGCTAGCAATAAAGTAAACAAATGCCCCATGACCAATGCCAAATGGTGTACATATATTTCTGACCGATGCATGTGCATCAGTTGCATCGGTCTGGATCCGTCCCTGGAAGTCCTGTCCTGGGCGGCACGGTGGTGTAGTGGTTAGCATGGTCGCCTCACAGCAAGAAGGTCCTGAGTTTGAACCCAGTGACCAGCAGGAGCCTTTTTGTGTGGAGTTTGCATGTTCTCCCCGTGTCCGCGTGGGTTTCCTCCGGGTGCTCCGGTTTCCCCCACAGTCC
>JANZLB010000017.1:10055659-10068751 GCA_026167865.1 Notarius quadriscutis
TCAAAACACAAAAAACACGAAAACACCGTTCTGTCGGGACAGAGAGGAGCCGCTGCGTGTGTACGCGCCGCCATCTAGGAATTTATAATAATAATAATAATAATAATAATAATAATAATAATAATAATAAAATAACATTAATAAGCAAAATTTTAAATTAAAATATTTTTTGGTCCCACTCTCTAACATTTTAAAAATATCAGGCTGGAAATGGTTTTGTTTATAGTTGATTGTATCGGTTTTATACAGTTGTGAGGGGAATTGAAAACCCAATCTGGCAACCCTGACATCAGCTCACTGTGTGTGTGAGAGAGAGTCGGCTTATGGAAAGTGTACCTATCCGTTGTCCATTAGACATCCGGAGAGTTGGTCGTTTGGACTTCGCGGTGGCTTTGAAAAAGAGCCAGTAAAAGTGTCTCTATTGAGACTCGGTGCTGTTTCTCCCGTTCACTGTTCAGCAGTCGGTCAGCCACCAGTCAGAATGGGAAATCGGGGAATGGAGGATTTGATTCCGCTGGTTAACCGAATGCAGGATGCGTTTTCTGCGATCGGACAGAATGCCAACCTAGACCTTCCCCAGATCGCAGTGGTTGGCGGTCAGAGCGCAGGGAAAAGCTCTGTGCTGGAGAACTTCGTGGGGAAGTAAGTGATGCAAAAGCGACGTGTAGCATCTTCACATACACTTGAAATGGGCGTACAGTCATCAACCATAGGCTAATTCATCACACTCTTACAGGAAACTGAACAAGATCACAGATTTATACAATAAATTATTTTGATATAATTGTTTCAGCATATTTCTGTAATAACAAGCATTTGCTTTAATTCATGTTTAAGCAGATTAATTAGGCTATTTAAACAAGTTTCAATGAGAATCATCACTCATGCCCACACAGCCTCTTCATTTTCTAATATAGCAAGTGCGATAACTATAAATAGGATATTTATCCACTAACACCGCCACAAAGACATAACCGAAATAATCTATTATGCAAATAGACCCAGGACTAATATGGTGTTTGGGAGAAAATGAGGCTGATAGTGTGTTTTCTCATTAAACATGAAAGCTCGATAGGCCAGCTGTTTCTGTGAATTATAAACAGGCTGCTACGTGATGAGCTCAAAGGCTGGATGATCCTGTTCACAGTATTCAGACATCACCTTTCTTTTTTTCTTTCTTTTTTTATACATTAGTGCTATATTCAAAGAAAAATCATGGGTTACTTATGTCTATACGCATAGGAAGAGTTTTGGGGTTTTGCAGCGACATTAAAAATGGACGCAAACCCAGGAATTCATGAGTAGATGATGCGTGGATAATCCTCACTCGGGTTTTCTCTGGACAGTGTTGTCTGATGGTTATTTCGATGGATTTATGATTTGACTCTTATCACCCAAATATATTAACTCATGATTTGATGCGACCATGCGTGTTATTATGCTGCATAGAGCAGCCCTGGCGTTTTAGAGAAAAGGAAAGGGAGAAGATGCCCATTATGCAGTCACGCGACACTCCCACGTCTGTTCACTGTAGGCTTGTAATCTTCACTAAAATAGCGAGATTCGAGTCTCGTGCTTTCAGGACCAAGGACAGTTCTGCAAAGACTTTATCTGAAATACTCAATGTCACTGCCTCCATTGCAGCCCTGTGCATTAAACAAAGCTTTTCACGTACCTTAGCTAGTTGAAAGAAAATATATTAACCTTTCATTATATCTAAAATATCTGTTCAATACGTGACATGTACTGTATAAGCACTGATGTTCAATGTATAAGTTGAACACATGTCAGAATACATGTACTGTTGATATTTCAAAGTATATCAACAAAATTTATTTAAAACAAAAATGTATAGGCTAAATATATTTCCCTGCATATCATGATTTTTACAGCATAATAACAGGCAGGCTAGTCTCCTGCTTTTGCTCAGAGTTCCATATGCAGGCTAATAGCAGACTGCAAGGAGGTCTGCATTTTCCTTACAGACTGGCCATTATATGGTGAGGAGAGGCCTCCATTTAGAAACATGTGTGCAATCAGCTGCTTGTGCTCTCAGCTTTGCACTGACACAGGTGGCTTTGTGTGCCAGTAGCACACGACTTGGGAGCTGTGAAGGTTTCTAGCCGCCCCATGGACTGCACATATGTGCACAGATTCACCCACGTATACTAGTGAGTGCAAACACTATAGCCTACAAACAGGGTAGAAGATGCATCAGTGATGATGGTCACCAGTTAACTTTGATGTCAGTTTAGAAAACTTTAGCGACTTTATTTGAAAGAACAAACCAGAAATTTGCAGAAAACCACCAGGTTGTTTTCTCATCAACAAACCAGTGCTGACGTAGGATTTAGAGGGAGGCATCATGCAGATGTCACGAAAATCAATGTTTCCCGGGAAATTCAAATCCAAAGTTTTTTCAGAAATGGACCAATTTGCCTCAAATGGCTTGATTTCAACTGAATTTTTCTGGTATTGCACAAGGTAAAAAAAATTGCAGAGAATGCAGAATGTTACAGCTATTTGACCAAAGTTTAATATAAAATAGGAGAATTACATTGATCTTGCTCCTGAATTTACCTGTGATATGCCATTTAACAGTCGCATTAAGCACCCTTTTAATGTATAGATCAAATCCAAACCTTAACTTATACTTTATATAGCATGCTGTCTTGTCTCTTTACACGAAAACCTCTGCACGAGCTCCAGAACTGGGAACATTACTTAAAATACAACAGTGGATCTGTAGAAGAGGTGGTTTGTCATCGTGCTGAAAATCCAAATTACTTCTGCTCTTAGCTTTGACATCAAGCCAAAAATAGAATGAATGTTAGATGCTGTTATTGCTGATGATAATGGCAGTGAATGTTCTCTTAGGGAATAGGCAGAAAGCAAATTAGGCCTATCTCTGTAAATTTGCAGGGAGACATCAACAACAGAAAACTGACTGGTTTTAGCATGCCTGAGCAACCAACACAGAATAATGTTCTGATGGCAGAACTGGATGAACTTAGCACCCTCGATGATGAGAATGTATCTGAACACAAAGTAAACACAAAATAAAATTTGTGTGTGGACAGTTAAATTGTTAAATGTTTTAATGACGTGATGCCACCCAGCACCCCATCAACGCCCAAATGACTCCTCATCGGCTATCAGCTCATATACGACTCAATTTCATTGAATAGCTAATTTATTCTATCCACATTCACTAGATTTTGAGAAACAGATCATTTTTATTTTTGCAAATTCAATAAATAAAAACTTTATACACATTGTCCGACAAAGTCATTTCCGCTTAGAATGTAAACATACAGGCAAAATGACAGTAGCAATTTGTGAAAAATGTTATAATAATTATTGAAGAGAAATTATTTATTTATTTATTTACCATCAAATACTTTTATTCCATATTTTGTTGCTACTTTTTTTATTTTTGGGGGTTTTGTTTTCAAGTAGAGATGTTAATTTGTGCTCAGTTGGTTCAGCAACATGCGCCGCTATTTTCTTCTTCTTTAGGGTTTTTTGGCAGTTGGAAAATGAACTTAAAGGTGAATTACTGCCACCAACTGGGCTGGAGTGTGGAACAGGAGATATTTGGTGGTGGTGGTGGTGGTGGTAGGGCTATATTATGTTAGCTATTTCTGTTTCTTTTATATACCTGATAAAGTGATATATCTGACTTGATGCACTCCACCATTTTGTTTTTCTCTATTCATGGTATATGAGCTGATATACTAATGGTAGAGTAGCCAATCAGAGCATGAAATTACACACACACACACACACACACACACACACACACACACACACACACACACACAGACATGGTGTGGCAATGAAATAATGAGACTGGAGAATCACATAGACCTGGTGACTTGTCCAGGGTGTACCCTGCCTCTCGCCCATAGTCAGCTGGGTTAGGCTCCAGCTTGTCTGTGACCCTGCAGAACAGGATAAACGGCTACAGATAATGGATGGATGGATGGATAATCACATGGTATACACTGATACACTGACCAATGGGAAAGTATAAACAACCCCTGAAAGTTGTTTATGGAAGTGGAAGTGAAAATATGAGAGTCGGTGTCGCTTGAGGTAGACATGTTTCTCTGATGAGTCATTAAGAATAGTCAGTTCAAAAACTGAGCATCAATTTGAAATTTTTAGTGAAATTGGAAAAAAAAAAAAGATGTACCTGTACACTCATTGCTCTCAATGAAGCAATTTTTGGCTGAGAAATGCATTGCAAGGAAAACCATTTCTTGTAATTTTCTCAAGGGAACCCATTTCAAGTCTGTTCCAGAACTGTAGAATAAACACCAGCATTTCTGATACAACTAACAGAAGAAAACCTCCTGCATGGCTTTGATCAGTGGAAGGAATACAAGTATACAACAGTGTGTAGTTGCAGAAGGGGGATATACTGAAGGGGAGATGAACTGAAATATAAGTACTTAGAGTACATTCCATTTCTGGGAGTAGAGTATATCATCATCATCATGATATTAGCTAGAAACATAAGAAAGTACTTTGAGCAGAATCTTTTTTTTTTGTAATCTCTGACTGTTTTCTCATGGGTTTTCCCAGACCATACACAAACATCTCACAAAAACATTTCATTTAGGTCTCTGTTCATCTGGGTCAGTTTGAATGCATGGAAACCATGATGGAAACCAAAGTAATGGAGCACATACACCAGTGGGAAAGGTTCATAGAATTTTGAGATTGGCCTCAAATATCAAGACATTAAATCAGTTTTGTGTATGCATGTGTGTGTGTCTGTGTGTGTGTGTGGGGGGGGGGAATTCAAGCTGAATGCTAATGTGTTAGCTCAATTTATGCACCTCCTAATATTGACCTTATGCGCAGTGACCTAAATGAAAAAAAAAAATAGATTTATTTTCTCCATGTCCCTTCTGGGTCTCTGGACTCTAGAGACTAATGTGTGTGAAAATCCCCAGAGATCAGCAGTTTCTGAAATACTCCAATCATCCTACCTGGCACCTTCACCCACACCACAGTTAAAATCACAGAGATCACACTTTTTCCCCATTCTGATGTTTGTTATGAACATTAACTGAAGGGTTTGACCTGTATCTGCATGATACAAGTCATACATATGTACATGTTGCTCAATATATGCAAAAGTAATATCTCTTCCTGTTTCTGTTCTAACACCTCTCTCAGACATCCGGACACCAAAGCATCCAAATTTCTTCCAAGTACCAGCATTGGCCCTAATTCTCCTGCACTCTCTGAGTGATGTGGCTTTAAAAAAGGCCTGACAGCCCACTTATACTGCACTTATAAAACTGCCATGCTTTCTTGAATGACCAACACCATCGACCAATCATGATGGATTCCCCTGTCGAAAAATTCAGTCTGGAGCCATTGTATATAGGCAATGTGGCAACCTATTTAACCCATAACTGTTCCTCTGCTTATTCTCAAACCCGTGTTTGAGTTTCTAATCTACTTTTGTTTACATAAATCCTAAAGCTAGATGGAGTTACTTGTCTCTCAAGGCACTGTGCTACAAAGTGCAATATTCATCATGATTTTTACAATTGAAGGACGTACATAGTGTATTGTTATACAGTGGATATGAAAAGTCTGCACACCCCTGTTAAAATGGTAGGGGTTTTTTTATGGTAAGAAAAAAATGAAACCAAGATCAATGATGTCAAAGCTTATTCTACCTTTATTGCAAAACTGCAATTCATACAAAGAAGGTGCAAACAAATCAGATACTGTTGAGGGAAAAATCCATCCATTATCTGTAGCTGCTTATCCTGTGCAGGGGCATGGGCAAGCTGGAGCCTATCCCAGCTGACTATGGGCAAGAGGCAGGGGTATACCCTGGACAAGTCGCTAGGTCATCACAGGGTTGACACATACAGACAAACAACCATTCACACTCACAGCCACCAATTAGCTTAACCTGCATGTCTTTGGACTGTGGGGGAAACCAGAGCACCTGGAGGAAACGCACACGGACATGGGGAGAACATGCAAACTCCGCACAGAACAGCCCTCGCCGGCCACGGGGCTTGAACCTGGACCTTCTTGCTGTGAGGCAACAGGGCTAACCACTACACCACCATGCCACCCCCAGTAAAACTTGAAGTACAAATTAATTTAATTTGTGCTGTTTGTTTGTGTGTGTGTCTGTTAACAATCTAGCATCTAGAGAGTTGCACCAATTGACTTCAAATTGTCTGGGTAGATGAGCAATGGTCCGTAGATAACCTGATTAAATTTTGGGGTTAATCCGGTCAAGGTCACTGGAAAGGCCAACCCAACCCACCCATCCATCCATCCATCCATCCATCCATCCACCCATCCATCATCTCTAGCCGCTTATCCTGTTCTACAGGGTTGCAGGCAAGCTGGAGCCTATCCCAGCTGACTATGGGTGAGGGGTGGGGTACACCCTGGACAAGTCACCAGGTTATCGCAGGGTTGACACAGAGACAAACAACGATTCACACTTACATTCACACCTACGGTCAATTTAGAGCCACCAATTAACCCAACCTACATGTCTTTGGACTATGGGGGAAAACAGAGCACCCGGAGAAACCCATGCAGACATGGGGAGAACATGCAAACTCCACACAGAAAGGACGCTGTCAGCCACTGGGCTCAAGCCCAAGACCTTCTTGCTGTGAGGCAACAGTGCTAACCACTACACCACCATGGCATCCTGTAAAGTTCAACCTTTCAGTCAAAATAACATTTTCCATTATAACTAAAAAACAGTTGGCGATCAACAGATGTTTACTATTATGAGCATATTGGAACTCCCATATAGCTTTTCATTTGGCACCATGAACTTTGACCTTGAGTGACCTTGAAAGGTCAAACTCAAGGTCATGGATTTTCAGAGGGCTGTAACTTGAAAACTGTTGATGGTAGACATATTTACCATTATCAACTTATGGCAAGTGCCATATGGACTTTCATTTGGCACCATTAGCTTTAACCTTGAATGACTTTGAAATGTCAAACTCAAGGTCATGGATTTTCATAGGGCGATAACCTGACAGCTGATGATTGAAAAAAAATGACCATTGTCAACGTATAGGTATAAAATAATTGCTGCCGGGCGAGGTTTGTTTTGCCTAGCAACACTTGTTTTAATGAGGTGTTTGATCACCATTTTTTTTCTGATTTTGATTAATTCAGAGTCTAATAATCTATAATTAGATATTACAATGTAGTTATTTTTGCACATACACCTGCTATACTCAGCTTCCCTGGAATTTCATAAACAATAACACGGCTGGATCACTGAGGGGATTGAACTAGTTTTGTTGGAACTGTATTGATGTAACTCTTGAATTATTACTACAAAAATGGTGATTTTCAGCAAATATTCAACTTGTCCTGTCAGACAGGCAGATAGAAATTTGACTTGTTTAGACCAAACAAATGCTTATCCCGGACAGTCGGATTACCATTAATTTTGAGCCCTGATGCACAACCCTAAACTAATACTTAGTGGAAGCACCTTTTGATTTTATTACAGCACTCAGTCTTTTTGGGTAAGAGTCTATCAGTTTGACACATTTGGACTTGCCTATTTTTGCCCACTCCTACTTGCAAAAATTTACCAGATCTGTCAAATTGTGAGTACATCTCCTGTGCATAGCTCTCCTCAGGTCACCCCATAGATTTTCAATTGGATTAAGGTCTGTGCTCTGGCTGCGCCATTCCAGAACACTGATCCTCTTTTGGTGAAGCCACTGCTTTGTTGAATTAGATGTATGCTTTGGGCCAAAGGTGAAATTCCTCTTCATCTTCCTAGCAGATACTTGAAGGTTTTGTGCCAAAATAGACTGATATTTGGAGCTATTCATGATTCCATCCACTTTGACTAAAGCCCCAGTTAAAGCTGAAGAAAAGCAGACCCAAAGCATGATCCTGTCTCACCATGCTTTACTGTGGGTATGGTGTTCTTTCGACGATGTGCTGTGTTATTTTTGTGCTAAACACACCTTCCGGATTTATGGCCAAATAGTTCAACCTTGATCTTATCAGACTGTAATACCTTTTTACACATGGTTGTGGAAGACTGGATATACTTTTTTTTTTGCAAAGTTTAGCTTGGACGTTTTTTCTTTGTGAGTAAAGGCTTGCTACCCTATAGGCTATCTTGCTACCCTATACCACAATCAGTTGTTACATGGAGGGAACAACCAGTACTTTCCAGGAAATCCTACAGCTCGTTAAATGTTGCTCTAGGCCTTTTGATGGCCTCCCTGACCAGTTTTCTCCTCGTCTTCTCATCAATTTTGGATGGATGTCCTGATCTGGATAGAGTCACTGTTGAGACATATTTTCTCCACTTGTTGATGACTATTCACTGTGCTCAATGGGATGGTTAAACTATTAATCCAATCTATAATAATTTATCCTGTGCAGGGTCACGGGCAAGCTGGAGCCTATCCCAGCTGATGGGCGAGAGGTGAGGTATACCCTGGATAAGTCACCAGAAGCAGGGCTGACACATAGAGACAAACAACCATCATGGTCAATTTAGAGCCACCAATTAGCCTAACTTGCATGTCTTTGGACTGTGGGGGAAACCGGAGCACCCAGAGGAAACCCATGCAGACACGGGGAGAACGTGCAAACTCCGCACAGAAAGGCCCTCATCAGCCGCTGGGCTCGAACCCAGAACCTTCTTGCTGTGAGGCGACAGCGCTAACCACTACACCACTGTGCCACCCCCATTAAAATCATTCTTCATATGAGACAATCTTGTCAGTAGTGATTTGTTCGTCAGTGGTGTTACCTGTAACAGCATGGCATCTGCTGTGTGTATATTTACATTTATTTATTTGGCAGGTTCTTTTATTCAAAGTTATTTGAGTCAATGACATGACTTTGGTTTTGCTTTGTTTGTTTTTGGGTTTTTTTTCGCTTGCATACATTAACTTTGGCAAAAACATTAATAAGCTACGAACTCTATTTATGTGCTTGTTGTTAATGTGGTTGGGTGGAAGCCAATTCTTCGTGTTTTCGCACAGTGGCTTTTTTCTTTTTTTTATGGTCAGACGTGAACACAGCAGCAAGGGCAAAGCTGTAATTTCTGCAAAGTCCTGACCTGTTTTCACACAACCAATTCCTGGAAATGTTAACTGTAAAATAAGCTTCTTGATCAATTACTAATTAAAAACAACCAACTGAATGATTTTATTTCTGACACATTACAGCAAACAGCTCAACTGTGGCTGCTAAATGTGAATCCAAGAATTAATGTCATAGAATTAAGACAATTAAGTCCTGAAGAGTCACAGATGAGTAGACAGAAAACACATTGGTTGTAATTTATCTCAGACTGTCTGTTATTTTTTGCCACTGAAGCATCAATGTGAAATTCAATTTTATTGAATCTAATCTGATTACAGGATGTATCACTGTGCTGAGCATTTAATAGGAATGAGAGGAGTTAATATCATCAAAACATAGCTCGTGATAATGTGTTGATTATAACAGGAGATGGCACCAGTCGGATCATGGTGGATGGGACAAACAAACAAACAAACAAACAAACAAACAAACAAACAAACAAACAAACAAACAAACAAACAACATCTTGCAGGGAATAGAAAAGACTGTAATAGGGTTTGGGGAATTGGAAATGTTTACACATAAAGAGACTTGACTGTAATTTTTGTTGGGATTGATTTTAATGTGATTTTAATGTATTTCCCAGTATTTTTAAGTGCTTCATTTGAAAAAAAAAAATCATTTAATGTTAGTCATGGAAAGAAATAAAGCTTCAGATTACCTTCTAAAGGTGATTTTCTTTTTCTTTTTTTCTTTTCTTTTTTTTAGGGTGTGTGTGGAGGGTATTATATGTTTTATTGCTTTACTCAGTTATCATCAAAAAAAAAAAAAATACAATAACAGACAGCTGAATAAATGATCTGGATCCTGGAAGCTCACATGCAACAGTGACTGCACAAATATTACAACATTTCAAGTTCAATCCCATAAACGAATAAAGAGTTTACCTTTTCAAATGAATTGGGTTTCTTTGTTCTTTGGTTGTAAACTGATCAAATAATAGAGATTTTGATGGAAGCATCCTTAGACTGGATAAAAATTTTTTTTTTAAAGATTTAAATGTTATTAAAGGGCCTATATTGTCCAGAACTGTCGAATTTTATTTTTGTTTTCTTTGATAAACATAAAGAATAAAGGACTTTTATTTTAAAACAGCAATATTTTCAACAAAGTCTGTTCCCAAAATTGTCAGCATGGTGTAAACAAGTTCCAGGAAGCTATTTTGTCATCATGTGCCAGGAAAAATAATTCACAAGGACGATCCTGAAGAGTGTAATGTCAAGCCTCAGGAAGGCTCCAGAAATATCTCATAATCTGATATCTTTATGACATATAAAACAACAACAACAACAACAACAAAAACAATGACGATAATAATAATAATAATAATAATAATAATAATAATAATAATAATAATAATAATAATTCTGAATGAGTCAAATATATGGGAAAGGTGAGGGGATAAAGAGGTATTCAAAAAACATTTTCTTTTTTCTGTGTTTATGACATACAACAACAACAACAACAACAACAACAACAATAATAATAATAATAATAATAATAATAATAATAATAATAATAATAATAATAATAATTCCCAAAACTGAGTAAAAATGAGCCATGAGAATCATGTCCTCCTCTTTTTATTCTTCTAGCTCTCCCACTCTCTTTATCCCATGTTGAAGAAACCATGACTCCGCTGGGGGAAAAAGAATAGTAGTATGGTCTGTATTTCCCCTGTGTAAGTTATTTACTATTCTGGCACACTATTTAGGATGGGAGTATGCGGTTTTGCACACTACTGTCTCACTCCACCCACTTCCGCCCGCCTCCAGTCGGTGTGGTCGAGTGCGCCAGCCAATCAGGAGTTGCGGTGGGGGCATGACGTCTACAGCCCGGAGCTGATGAGAACCAATCAGCTCCTGTGGACCAGGCTGGCCAAACAGGAACTTGATACGAAGCCATTCTAACCTCAGCAATTGTGTGTTTTCTAACAAAAGCCCCCAGAGTTGAAAAGACACCTGCTGTAATTATGTATCTTTGACTGGACACAAATAAACACCGGAAGTACTGCATGTCTTCATTCAACACCTCTCCTCTGTGGAAACGTAAACCTTAAATGAGTAAATAGAATATAAACTCATAGCACATATGAGTTTACTAGAACATGGGCTTCTCCAAGTTTTTCCTTGAACCGGGTAAAGAACAATGACACCGACCTCTTCAGTCCAGCTTTCTTTTATAAACACAATCCAGTTTGATTTATCTAAATATGTATAATATTATGTATGGAAATTTGTTAGATCTTTTAGCTAATTCAACACATTTTATAAATTAAAATTGCCAATTGGATTATTACATATACTAAATACAATAGGTTTGATGATGGTGGTTATCCCCTGACTGGACATAGGGGGCTTTGAGAACTATGGTATTAGAGCACTATATGTTAGATATGCAATAAATTAGGGGTTCTCAAACATTTTACAGGTACTCTTAACGATGACATTGTTTACATTTGGTTTTAAAATGTGTATACGAGTCCAAATGCCCACCAAGTCCTATTCAAGATGCATTCAGGCAATACATGGAGGTGGTCTGGGGCACATTTGACTTTATCTTTTGTGTAAATGATAATGCATTCTGATGTGTCCTCAACAAGGACATAACAGGAAAGTATGTTATTAATGTTGGGCCTGATTACTTATTTAACACTGCATTAACACTCAAAAAAACAAAAAGGATCAGTGATGCACGTCTTTGGAGTGCAAGAAAATAATGAAGGTAAGTTGTAGGTTTAACGTTTCTAATATAACTGTGTACAGGGCCATTTGACCTTCTTGTGGAGATAAGAAAGGCAGGAATGAAATCTGAATATAAGTGGTCAGCTGGTCACCTTGGAGACGCATGACAGACAGTGGTGTAAATGATGTGTCTCGGGTGTCCATGGGTGACCCGATTGCCCATGATGCATTTTTAAAACCAACTGTAAACAGGGCTAAAAATTAAGATGTACTGACACTTTTGTACAGATATAGCTTACAAACGAATAAAATAGGCATTTTACACATGTACAGTAATATTTTGGCTATTTATTGGAGTCAGAATTGTTTGTTTTTTCTATTTCCGAGTTTTTCCAGGTACTGAACCCATTTTTAATAATATTGTGTCAGGAGTGGCAAGCTGAGGTGAAGTGAGGACCCAAGAGCAGACTCAGAAGACAGGCAGTGTCAAGAGAATACTTCTTTAATGAAGCATATGGCAGAAAGGCAAAAAGGTACAGTAGGGCTCAGGCAGAAGTAGTTAGTCAAAAAACAGGCCAGGAGGTCAAAAACACAGGAGCAGGTAGACACGATCAGGGGCAAAAAAAAAAAAAAACTTCATAAAATCTGAACACAGGGACAAGGGAAATCCAGACAGAGGTAGCAAAAGACACAATTCAAAAGAACAGGCAGGCAAAAACAGGGACAAAAAACTGGACAGAAACACTTGACAAAAAACCAAGGAGAAATTCAGGCAGGAGGACTCAAGAAGCCACAATACCAATAATCTGTGGCGAGGAAAGTCTACAAGGGACAGTCTAACAAATAGAGTAGCTCCAAACAGTTCTTAAAGAGCCTTGGCTGATGGAAGAGGAGTGGTAGCAGGTGTGGGAGTGCCGCTTCAGGAACTGGCCTTCAGCAAGGCAGGACTGAATTCCTGTCCTGGATCCAACCTGAAGCCGGCATGGAAGTCCCACAATCTAAGGCATAGATGAACTGGACCGGACTGTGACATATTGTCATTAGATTATAGTTGACATTATTTATAGGCTTAATAACTTTAATAATGTGTTGACATTACTGTAACAAAATAAAACCTTTTTTATTTTTAAATTTTTATTTATTTATTTATTTATTTATTAACAGACCCACTGGTTATGCATCATGGACTTTGACTATGGCAATACATCACAGAACAAGCTGCAGCACCATGGACAGCGCCTGAAACCAAGTCCTATTGTTAATGATG
>JANZLB010000017.1:10068851-10079089 GCA_026167865.1 Notarius quadriscutis
CTGTTTCAGGCTGGGTTACTTCACTTTTGCTCACTTCTTCTTGGGTCCCATTTTCTAAACTTTAAACTGAAAATTTTCCCATTTTTCCCACAAAATATCCAATGTTCAGTCAAAAGACAGATGCAGAATGCTGCAGACACGCTTTTATACCCACTCCTGGCTTGTGTCACACACAAGTTGAGTGATTGTCACGTGCTAATCACATGCATCACACATGCTTCGCAAGTGTGGCCTGTACTCCTAATGCAGGAAACTGGTAAAATGCAAGTCACATGCACTCCACGCTCACTGAACACACACTGTTCGTCACACACTGTATGTGTGCCAGACATACCCTTTCCATGGGCTAACGGTGCAATTTTTCCCATGCCTCGCGGAAGTCAGGCATGTCACCTGCACTTTACAAGTACTTTGGCCGTACTCCTCCCCCCGGGTTCACCACGACCCTGTGGCATGGCTGCAAGCTACCAAACCCTGCGACCCATGCGTGTCCAAAACACTTACGGCAGGTTGTGAGTGTGGCATTAAATGGCCAGATGCACTGAACATGTAGGTGCTATTGTTTTTAATGTTTTAATAAAAAAAGTTTCTTATGGAATATGGGTTATTTTTGTTTGTGTTTATTTTTTGTTTGTGACTATGCATGGTAGCTTAAGTGTGTGTCTCTAAGCAGGTGTGAGAACAATTGGTGTGATCACTAAACTGGACCTGATGGATGAGGGTACAGATGCGCGTGAAATTTTGGAAAACAAACTTCTTCCTTTGCGTAGAGGTAAATTTTATTCACAAAAGTACAATACATTCACTCTGTCCACATTCCATAACACAGTGTGCACCATTGCTGAGTCAAAACTATTTTTAGATCAGCACTGAATATGTACAAAGGACCCTCTTCATTAATGTGCCTACCTAGGAGTGACTATCCATCTTGATTGACACAAAGGCAATCTTAGAAACAAGGGCCTAAAACTTACTGCTATAGATCATGGGTTCTCAATTTTTGTAGCCAGGGACCTCTTTCAGTAACAAAAAAACAAAAACAAACCTTATAATGAAGTTGTGGCAGCTGGGACATGGCCAAGCGTCAGTTTGTGAATGGAGGGCGGGCTCAAGGAAGGTGAGTGGCCAAGTCATTTCACCTGTTGTCAATTAATGTGTGTGTGTGTGTGTGTGTGGGGGGGGGGGGGGGTTATGTTTGTTGCAGTGATGGTGGAACATAGAAAAGGAGTGAGAGAGCAGAGAAAAGGCTCTTTCCCAGAACAGAACATGACTGACTGTGTGCGCGTGCGCGCGTGTGTCTTAGAATAAACAAGTGAAGTTGAAAAGCATCAATAAACATGTGAATATCATCTCCTACCTGCTGTGCTTCTGTACTCTACCCACATCAGGGAAGTGTTACAGTGGTGCCAAAACCAAGGAGTACAGAAGGGAACCACCCCATGGAGTCCTCACCGTTCAAAGATCTCATCCATGCCCTCGCTACCACTCAGCAGAACCAGCATCAAGTGCTGACCACCCTCCAGAAGGAGCAAGAACAATGCTTTAAAGCTTTGATGCTGGCCCAGCAGGAAGACCGCCAGGCGTTCCAGCATCTGCTTGTGTTGGCAGGGTCCACAACTGCCACCATAGTGGACCCTTCCCATGTCATCCTCACAAAGATGGGTCTGCACAACGATCCAGAAGCCTTCCTAGTGCTCTTTGAGCAAGTGGCCAAAGCATGGGGGTGGCCAATCGAATAGCACACAGTGCGCCTACTTCCACTATTGACTGGTGAGGTGTAGCTTGACGCACAGCAGCTCCCTGCCGACAGCCGGTTCATATATGCCGACTTGAAGTGAGCCATCCTGCAGCATGTCGGCCGCTCCCCAGAACAACGTCAGCGCCTCCGGACGCTGAAATTGGAGGCAGTTGGCTGGCTGTTTGTATTCGGCCAATAGCCCCTGGATGCCTGCCCACAGTAGCTGAGGGTGGATGACTGTGATGTTGAGGGAATCATTGACCTGGTGACACTGGAACAGTTCATCACATGACTTCCGGAAGGAACGGCGGAGTGGGTCCAGTGTCTTCACCCAGCATCGCTGGAACAAGCCATCAAATTGGCAGAGGACCATCTGGCAGCGGTTCTGACGGCAGGCGGATGTGTTGCCTCTTCTCTTTTTCTCTCTTCTTCCCCCTCCCTATCTTCTTCCCTTCCCTGCCCTGTTCCCCCACCGTGGAGGCGTGGACCGGCTCCCCCCCCCAGCCAGGCTGTTGTGCCCATGGTGTCCTCCTGTCTTCCCCTTCCATGTCTGTGTCTTCTCCCCCTCAGGTGAGTGACGCCCATATCACTGGTGCAGGGGGGAAACCTGAGCCAGTTTGCTGGTGCTGCGGGGAACTGGGACATCTCCAGAGTCAATGCTCTGCTCTGCAATTGAGGTGGGAGCAGTGGTCTGGATCCCTGACATGCCAGAGACGTGCTGTCCCCAATTAGGCCAGAGCATATCGTATACCGGTAAATGTGCAAGGGGATACGTATCACGCATTGGTGGATTCCAGCTGCAATCACATGTCAATCCACCAAAGCCTGGTGTAAGGTGAGGCATTGGGGAGAGCACAAGTGGTGAAGGTTCTGTATGTGCATGGGGATGTTCAAAACTACCCATTAGTGTTGGTCCACATTTATATTTTGAGGAGAAAAGCATAGAATAAAAATGGTGGTTCATGCTCTTCTCACCCACTGGCTGATTTTGGGGACTGATTGGCCGGGGTTCAAAGGATTGAAGGAACACATAGTAAGGAGTGGGTCCTGCATTAGTACGTCATGGGGAGATCCCGGTGTGGCAATGACTGGGGAAGCTGTCACAGAGTCGTCTACATCAGCACTGTGTCAGGGCAATACGAGGAGTGAGGAGCAGCTCGCCACTCCTCCCTCAAGGATTTCCTATTAGAACAGTCGCAAGATGAGACTCTGCATCATGCATTTGACCAAGTGAGAGTAATCGATGGTCAAACTCTTGAGCCAAATGCGACACTCTCCTTCCCATATTTTGCTATTAAGTATAGGCTGTATCAAGTGATGCAAGACACTCAAACCAGTGAACAGATAGCACAGTTGTTTGTCCCAAAGAGCCATAGGGAACTCGTATTCCATGTGGCTCACTTTAATCCCTAGGCTGGACACTTGGGGCAGGACACATTAGTACAAATAATGGCCCGGTTCTATTGGCCAGGGATTCGTGGGGATATTCGTCGGTGGTGTGCAGTGTGCCGTAAATGCCAATTAGTAAATCCTGCGGCCACTTCAAATTAATCACCAAGTGGCAAGGGCCCTTCAAGGTCACACGGCGAGTCAGGGACGTCGACTATAAGGTGAGGCAAACGGATAGGGATGGAGCACTGCAAACCTCAACCTGTTAAAACATTAGAACAAGGGCATCTTTGTGGTGTTGGCGTCAGTAGTTCCGGAGAAGGTGGAGCTGGGGCTGGAGGTAAAAAAAAAAGTAATGTTTCAAACTGCTCTGGTCCCTTGTGGAGACCACCTCTCACTGGTCCAACTCAGAGGTTGCCAAGTTGCAAAAGGAATTTTCTGATGTGTTCTCACCCCTTCCTGGCCACACCCATGTCACAGAATGACACATTGAAATGCCCCCAGGAGTGGTGGTGTGTAGTCGCCCTTACCACTTGCCTGAACACAAAAAAGGTGGTTTGGTATGAACTCAAGGCCATGCTCGGCATAGGCATTCCAACTGGAGCAGCCCAGTGGTCCTGGTTTCCAAGACTGATGGATCAGTCCGGTTCTGTGTGGATTATAGAAAACTCAATGCAGTGTCTAAATTTGATGCATACCCAATGCCTCGCATTGATGAGTTGCTCAAATGGTTAGGCACTGTTCACTTTTATTCGACACTGGATTTAACAAAGGAATATTGGCAGATCCCCTTTTGACTCCTCTATCCCAAGAGAAAACGACCTTTTCCACACCGTTTGGATGACACCAATTTGTCACGCTTCCTTTTGGGTTATTTTGGGCTCCTGTTATGTTCCAATGGCTCATGGACAAGATCCTCTGCCCTCATGCCACCTATGCAGCAGCTTACCTCAACATTTATTTATAGCAACAATTGGCCACGGCACCTGGAACACCTTAGGGCTATCCTAGAGTTGCTGAGGCATGTGGGTCTCACAGCTAACCTGAAAGTGTACGATTGGGCGGGTGGAAGTATGGTATCTGGGTTTCCACTTGGGTCATGGGCTGGTGTGTCCCCAAATTGACAAGACTGCAGTGATTGCGGCCTGCCCAAGACCAAAAAGGGGGTACGAGAGAGTTCCTGGGGCTGGCTGGCTACTATCGTAGGTTCATACCTAATTATTCAGACATCACCAACTTGCTGATTGATCTCACTACAAAGGGATCACCAGATCTGGTCCAGTGGACGGAGCAATGCCAACAGACTTTCACAAGAGTAAAAGCTGGACTGTGTGGGGGGCCACTTCGACACTCCCCTGACTTCTCTCTCCCCTTTATTTCACAGATGGATGCATCCGACAGACAGCTGGGGGCTGTTTTGTCCCAGAAAGTAGAGGGTGAGGAGCGTCCTGTGCTGTACATCAGCTGCAAGCTCTCAATGCGTGAAAGTAAGTACAGCACCATCGAAAAGGAGTGCCTGGCCATCAAATGGGTGGTCCTCATCCTCAGATACTACCTGCTGGGGCACCCTTTCACCATCTGTTTGGACCACTGCATAAAGGATGCCGATGCATGGATCACCCATTGATATCTCACCCTGCAGCCAATTAAATTTGAGGTGGTCCACAGGCCAGGTGCACAGATGGTAGTGGCAGACTTCCTGTCCCATGGGGGTGGGGGAGGGGGGTCCATTGCAGGCCTGATGGCTCCCTGGCCTGAGTCAGGTGGTGGGGGTATATGGCAGTGGGGGCATGGCCAAATGTCAGTTTGTGAATGGAGGGCAGGGTCAGGGAAGGTGAGTGACCAAGTCATTACATCTGTTGTCAATATGTGTGTGGGTATGTTTGTTTTCAGTGATGGTGGAACATAGAAAAGGAGGGAGAGAGCAGAGAAAAGGGAGCTCCCTGGACCAGTGTGTGTGCGTGCAGGCATGCATGTGTATCCTAGAGTGAGCAAGTGAAGCTGAAAAGCGTCAATAAACATGTGTGTGAATATCATCTCCTGCCTGTCTGTACTCCACCCACATCAGGGAAGTGTTACAGAAGTGTTGCTGCTTCTAGGGCTCCCAGTTCAAATCTGAGTTTGGCTTACTGTCTGAGTTTTGCCTGTTTTTCTCCTAGGCTCATCCAAGGCATACGCCCATTCATCCATCTATCCATTGTCTGTAGCCGCTTATCCTGTACAGGGTCCCAGGCAAGCTGGAGCCTATCCCAGCTGACTATGGGAGAGAGGTGGGGTACACCCTGGACAAGTCACCAGGTCATTGTAGGGCTAATAAATAGACAACCATTCACACTCACACCTACATTCAATTTAGAGCCACCAATTAGCCTAACCTGCATATCTTTGGACTGTGGGGGGGAAACTGAAGCACCCAGAGGAAACCCATGCAGACACAGGGAGAACATGTAAACCCTACACAGAAATGCCCTTGTCAGCCACTGGGCTTGAACCCAGAACCTTCTTGCTGTGAAGCAACAGTGCTGACCACTACACCACCAGGCATACACCCATATTGTGTAAAGTCTTCCCAGGATAGGCTGTCATTCCAGGAGTGGTTAGTGGTTTCTAAAAGATCATCACGTTTATAATTCATTCATCATCTTCAGTAATCCTGGTCAGGATGTGACACCAGTAAGCCAAGTTCATGTTCAAACCACAGACCCTGGAACTGTAAGGGAGGTGGCAACACTACCCACTGTGCCACATTTACAGAGAAATTTTTAAACCTCATTCTTTCTACCCACAGCACACACTTTTATAAGTTTGATTAAAATTGCAGTAGGATGGAAATGAGTTGACATGGTTTATTCTTGTTTTGGATTTTTGAGTTGGATAAACAATTAGGCTTAAAACTATAAGAACTGAAACATCTTTAAACAACTGTCGTGCCATTAAAAAAAAATCATGGTTCTTGGATATAGATCCTTGGCTATCCACTTTGGAATCATGGCTCTAGGGTTCTTGTACATCTCATAACATATGGTGAACCAGGGGTAATAGACTTCACACCTGTGATTTGGCTCACGGATACCTGATGTCCCTTATAGGCTACATCGGAGTTGTGAACCGCAGTCAGAAAGATATTGATGGAAAAAAGGACATTACTGCTGCTATGGCAGCTGAGAGGAAGTTCTTCCTCAGCCACCCTTCCTATCGTCACCTGGCTGAGCGCATGGGGACACCTTACTTGCAGAAAGTCCTCAATCAGGTAAGGGATAATAGAATTACTTTCACAAACATTTGCTTTATAGCTCAATGTGTCATATTTTGTATAGAATGATATATCATAGTTGGAAAAATATAGCTATCTAGTTTGTAGCTCAAAGAATGGGTATCAAATTATATGTAGAACATCATAAGGTATTTCATATGTAACATGGTGACTTGACCTGAGAGGGTGAATTCACTTGCATCAGGTTAATTTGTAAAAGCAGTGGCAAAAAATGAAATTCACAGACAACTAGGCAAAAACTGTCTATGGTCATTATTTCGCAACAGCAGACTCCTCAATAGAAATGAACACAACACCAAAAACGCAGGAAAACTGAATGGTTTGGCAATGATAAACTAAATTAGGATGAACCAGGGGTAATAAAGACTTTGTGGCTAATTGTGGTTAACTATCACCAGTCTTTACTCAAACGAGCACAAAATCTGCTTGTTGGATTGGAGGTCCAACAGCGTGACCTGCTTTGATAACCAACCTCTGGATTTTCTCTGTTTGCAGCAACTAACCAATCACATTCGAGACACGTTACCAGGGCTGAGGAACAAGTTGCAAAGCCAGCTGCTGTCCATTGAAAAGGAAGTGGAGGAGTACAAGAACTTCTGCCCAGACGACCCTTCCCGCAAGACCAAGGCCCTTCTTCAGTCAGTTGAATTTTTGTGCTGTCATTATTTCTTAAAAATCTAGCATGTATGCAAATATGTATATAAGTATGTGATAATAAGGTTAAATCTGTGTGATTAATTTATTTTTCTGATGCATTTTTCTAGTGTGATAATGAATTTTTCTTTATTAGTACAATTGCAAGCTCAGTTTGGTTCAGGATATACATGAGCTCATGTCTTTTAATCAACTGCTGCTTTTGTCATGGAAACTCTCCCAAGCAAGAGGTTGCAGGAAAGTTTAGACTTTTTTAGTAAACCAATTAATAAAAGCCGAGTCAGTCTGCAAAGTGAACGGATTCTAAATCTCAAATCATCCATTTTTATAGTGTTCCACGAATATTTCCAATGCTTACTTGTACTTGGTAAGGTCTTCACGTTTAGTCTGCCTGCTTGCAATCGAGTTTTAATGAACTTAGGAGGCATCTCCAAGAACTCCTGTCCATAGCAGCATGAATGGCTGTGGAGATGTCGCAGTAGTCGCTGAACAGTTGCCTGACGTCAGTAGCAATAGTTTGCAGAATGCTAAGATATGGGCGGCCAATGCTGCGGTGACCATGGGAGGGAGTCGGGCAGTCTCCATACGAGTGTTGTGCCCGAAGTAGCGCAATCTGTTCACCTGGATAAGCATACCAAGCTTACAACAGGCAGTCTGAGCATGAAGTTCCCTATTAATGATGCAATCTTGCTAATGTACTTTAAGGATTCTCTGTAAACAGGAATGCTGGAAGCTTTCAAGGCGATGTACAGTACATGCCGGTTTTTCAGAGCCCAAGTTGGGGAGCCATACAACAGCAGTGAGAGCACACCATTCTCAAGGATCTTTACCTTTGTGGTAAGGGTAATCCCGCGTTTTCTTCAGATGTTATTTAGAGAGTTGAATGCACCTGACGCTTTGCCGATCCTAACATTGATTTCCTTTTCAAGGGAGCCGTCACTGGAGATAATGGAGCCAAGGTATCTGAAATGGTTCACTTACTCCAGAGGTTTATTATCCACTGTGAAGTCAAGGACTTTGTTTTGCTGAAAGGAACATTGATTGTGGAATTTGCCTATCAGCATGCAGTTGGTCTTTTTGGCATTGATCTTTAGGCCAGCTTTTTTACCAATATCAGAGATGTTGGATGTTGCTTCTTGAAGACCATCTATACTGCTGTCAAGGACAGCAATGCCATCTGCATAGTTGAGATTTGAGATTGCTAATGTATATTGCTGGGTGTCAAGAGCTGCGGCAATTCTGGAGCAGAAATCCGTGCAAGAAGGTTCTTTCAGACAGGGCATGTTCCAGAACCCAGTTGAGGACAATGTTGGAGAGTGGAGGGGCCTGTATGTTGCCTTGGCCTGTGCCCGACTTAACTTCGAACCATTCAGTTAGCTTGTCCGTGATGCATACAGCACTAACAGTGTTTGAATAGAAGGCTTTAAATATATTAATATTTTTGTCTAGTACGCCATAATGTTCAACAGCAGCCCAGATGTAATCTCAGTTGACAGAGTCAAATGCTACTTTAAAGTCGATGAAGTTGATGAATAGAGGAAGGTTGAACTCTAAGGCTTGCTTGATGATGACTCGCAGAGAGAATAGTTGGTCTATGCACAACCTGGTCCTCCGAAACCCAAACTGATTTTCCCACAGTAGGGATTCTATTCCGTCTGACAGCCTCGATACCACGATTACTTGGAAGAGTTTTGATGCAACACAATGGAGTGTTATTCCTCTATTGTTCTCACAGAATGATGCATCTCCCTTCTTCTCCACCTTAGCGATAACTCCTTTCAGCCAGTCTGATGGTACTTGTTCTTGGTTCCAGCCTCTCTCGAATAAGGGAAGCAGTAACTCCACTGTGGCTTAACCACCGAAGCGAAGCTCCTCATTATTGATCTGGTCTATACCACTGGCTTTATAGCTTTGAAAGTACCTTGCTGATTTCCACGCATGTAGGGGGGTACATGGGTAGATTGAGGAAGGGTTCGTCCGTGACGGGACTGGTCGGAGGGATAACTATTGAACAGCAGGAGGTGGGGTTAAGAAGCTCTTGAAAATGCTCCTTCCATCTACCAAGTTTTTCTTCTTGGGCTCTTATAAAGGTCCCATCCTTGTTACATACTGCAGAGGAAGTGGCGTTCTTCTTCCTCCCAGAGAGAATGTTGATGTGCCGCACATGGCATTGATTACCAGTGGCTGCTGCTTCCTAAAGTTTCATGGCTACATTGGAAGCCCAGTTCTTGTCGTCCTTCTTCACACTTTTTTAACCTGCTTGTTGACTCTAGCATTTAGCACGCAACTAGTTCTGGGTGGTTTCAGTTTCTTCAACTCATTGCATTCCTCGATGAGGCGCATTGTCTCAGTGGAAAGGTGGTTGTCACAAAACTTTGGGGGTCTTTGTCCCAGAGACTCACAGGAGGCTGCGTGAAAGTCATTCTTGATGTGATTCCAGTCTTTATCCAGGGAGGAACCAGAAGGGAACTCACTCGAGTTGTGGCGAAGTGAGTGTTGGAAATCATCAACCTTTTCGCCTGACAGCAAGAGCTCGAGATTGGGCAGGGGAGGATGTTTCTTTCTTCTTTGACTGGCGAGCTTTAATCGCACTGTGCTTTTGATGAGGCTGTGGGTGGAGTTGATGTCAATTCCACATGTAAGGTCCTTGAAAATAATACTGTATTTTATACTCTATATTGGACTGACCTATTTTCTATGTTAATTAACTCTATTTAACATAATGCCTTGTGGTTTAGAATATTTTTCACTGCTCTGATGTGTTATGATGTATGGTAAATTCAGACCAATCATATATTTATTTGTTCTTTGTATTTTTATTTTAATTTTGTGATCAACCAATGATATTTTGTACATCATAAATGCCTGCGAAATCACGAGCCCTCTCAACATTCTATCACCTCACGAGAGATGCTCACAAGAGTTCGTGTCAAGCCCTGGAAGAGAGAGGATCCCGTTTTCTGCAGTGTGTCAGGACTGATTTGGGGAGACTTTATAGCTTGTAACTTCGACCTGTGTACAGTAGGAGCCACTGAATTTTTCCCGTTCCAGCCGCATGCCATCCAGCTGAACGCTAGCGGGCTGCCAGCCACAGCTCACCCCCCCCCCCAATTTTAATTCAAAACATGCCCATTCATTCGATTCCATGGTGTCACCATTAGATGGCGCTTCTCTCATAAAAAA
>JANZLB010000017.1:10422814-10433771 GCA_026167865.1 Notarius quadriscutis
CTGGGATAGGCTCCAGCTTGCCTGCGACCCTGTAGAACAGGATAAAGCGGCTAGAGATAATGAGATGAGAATGAGATGAGATGAGATGAGATAATGAGATGAGAGAGATGATATTTTATGGATTCATTTTCATTGAATTAATGGATGTACCACGATGAAGTAGAGACCATCTATTTAAATGCTGGAGTGGAATCAGGACATGTGTTATGAGTGGCTTCTGATAATGTCAGGAATGTAGTTCTTCAGGAGTAGTTCTTCTGCTGCTTGATGTATGTATTTGGTGTCTAATCACGTCTTTCTTTCAAGCAGGGTCTTCAAACATACTTTCCATGCACCACTGACTTTTATTTAATGTACACGTATTGTTCCTGTAATTTATTTCATTATATATTTCAAAAGGATAACTGCTGAAAGGCTAAATTTTTCAACTGCATTTTCCTTGCTGCTAACGCTCCTTCGTATTTATTGTGCAAAGGGGAAGAATCAAAGTGAGAAAGAGAAAGGAAGAGGAAAAATTAAGGACTGCTATTCCTGTTTTTGTCTCTCAGGTGAGTGAGACTGAGGTCAATGGCCAGTATGAGTCTGTTTGCGAGTCCGTTTTTAGTGAAGTAGAGTCCCAGGCCACGGAGGCCCTGGACCTTCCTGGCGCTTTCCGCACTCGAAGCCACAGTTACCTGCGTGCAATTCAGGCTGGGTATTCCCAAGATGACGACTGCTTGCCTTCAATGACATCCTCCACTGTCACTTCAACTCTCAGATCCACAACAGGTAAACCACCCCTCGATTCCAAAAACAGAGAAAGGGGTTTGAGAACACATATCCATCATACCGTCCGTACATCCTATGACATACCTACATATGTACAGTGGGGAACCCTTGTGCTTGAGAGATGCTGGGATGTGAATGTTCCTGGTAAAGTCCTGTCCTTTTGTGTGTTTGTTCATTTGCTTTGACCTTTTTGTCCTCTAAGTGTTCAGTGGCAGATGTCTGCAATTGTGTTTTTGCACGACTGATGCATTATCCAGTCCAGTGATAATGAGAAGTTAGCTTGGGAAGGGCAGTCCACACAGATGGAGGTCCACATAGTGCAACATACACTCCTAAACATAGAGCATGCTTTCTTTCTTTTTTCCAACATAAGTCATGTTTCACAATATTGAGAACATGACAGAAAAGTTTAGGATAAAGAAACATAGAAGGGGGAGGGTGGTCAACAAGATGAGATGAAGATGGACCTTAACAATGTACATGTTAATACAGTTTCTTTGCTTTGCTATTTAAACATAGTAGTACTACGAACAAGGGTGTAAGCTGCAGCTTACCGGGATGAGGATCTTCATTTCAATCCTCCAGTACTGGTTGCACAAAGTAATTACAAGTAATATATAAGCAACTACAGGCTGATTCTGATTGAAATTATCCACTGATAAATGCACATCATGCATGTAAGTAGTTCAGGATATGTAGTTTTCTTGAACCACACGTAAAACTATGTAATTTGTTTCCATTATGATAAATGGGTATTAAAGGAAGCTAACAATAGTGACACTACCTGCATAATTCATCTATGAAGCATGAATATAAATCATAGAGACAACTTAGCAAATAATTTAAATTCATCATTTTAATTATTATACCATAAAGTAAAAAGATTACAGATACTATTTAAAGGTTTTGTGTAATGCCTGCATAAATTGTGTCCCTCCATGAGTATCATGAATGGTTCTTTGTGCAAACAGTGCCACACTCCCTGAACACACACTCATTAATGGTGCATCTGTGTACATTCCAAGTATAGCTATGAACCCTATTGAAACACTTTGATTATTTCAATATCACTGTCAAATATTGTAATCCAACTGGATTTTTTTTTCTCTGTATAAATAGGCCTTTTGATGCGCCTTGTTTTTGTTGTTTGTTTGTTCAATCCAAATGAACTTTGTAGTGAATTATTTGTTTATTCCTTTTGATGTGGGTTCCTATTTTTCCCCTTTTTTTCCAAATGGATTTTCTTTGATTTGACTTTTTATAAAACACCACTGGTTTAATTTGTCAAAACCATCACAACCAACCAAGTGACTGCAACAACTGAGGATTAAAGAGAGTTTCCCAATCCCACGGTCATACCGTGCTGAAGCGCTTTCACCGTACAACGCTCCCTCTCAACCTTTAACATGTGTGGAATGGATCACTTTTATTTGTTTTATTCTGATATATAACACATATAATTACATGAACTGTGTCCCTCTGTGGCAGCAAAGAAAAGCAGCTTTTGAGATATATAAATGCTTTGATAAGTGGTTTGTATCTACAGTAGTAATGAAAAAAAAAAATGTGGCCTTTGACAGCTGAAAACTGACAGATTTAAAAGTGTAGAAGAAATCAAGATAATGTAATCTATTTTTTGTTTTTGGTACATTTTCCAATAGTATCTGTAGTGCATTGTATATGCAGGTCCAATTAGTCAAAATATTAAAAGATCATAAAAGTCTGAAACTTGGACAACTCCTCACACTCTTGGCCTATAACTTGTGTGCAGCATTAATTTAGGCCAAGCGTATCTGTTTTATTCTGGTATATAACGTCCCAGTAGCACCAACTCTGTCCCTCTTTGGCAGCAACAGATAAACAGAAAGCTTTTGGGTGCCTTATAAACAATTGACGATGACAGATATGGTTTATGACAGTAATTAAATCATAGGTAGGCTTCAAAAACTTCCCAGTGATCAGTGTGAAAGAATAGAAGCTCAATATAATGTTACCAAACTCTTGATTTTGCTGTAATGCCTGTAGTGCCATATTATAGTTTTGAGCATAATTAGCTGGAGCTGAAAAGATTGTATAAGCCCTCAGTTCAGAGGGAAGGAGAGAAACAGAGGCTCTCCTTTGGCCAGCCAACACTACACAAGGAGATCCAGAGGAAAAGAGCAGCAGGAGGGCTAAATGTCACAGGTATTTTACAGCCATCATACATACATATATCTATGTATATGTGTGTTTTTACACTGCCTTCTCGACTGATTAAGGACTAGCCTCATGACAGCTGCCATGTTTTAACACTAGATTAGGGAAAATAATGATTGCCCCAAAGCAAATTCATTCAAGCTCTATGACGAATCTCTAAACAACTAGCAAAACTCAAGAGTTACTTGTGCTCTTGGTGAAAAAGATTTGTACAGTAGAGGTGGGCATTGTGAGTTGTTCTCCACTTTCTTGGGCCCCTGATTTGTCATCCATTAGCAATCTTATATGGGTTTAATTTAATAGTGAAACTATTTTTCCATGAGTGCACTGTAAATATTTGGATCTTTATATTGCCATTGGTGCAAAATGATTTTGAGTTTTTCACTGAAACCGAAATATCAGAATGTTGTTGGTGTGGACGTTTTCAGCCAAGTAGGACAGTGGGATTGCAGCCTCTCCCTGGTGCAGCCCTTGTAGGTCTTGTTTCACGCTCTGTTTACACTCCCACATCTCCACATGGTCCAATCGGCTTTACATCGGTGGACCAAATATGTTCAATAGGGTTCATATCTATTACTTGGGCCACTAACTTGTGATTGTTCAACTGCCTTTTCATCTTTTCTGTTGCACAAAAAAAAGTCTTAAAACCTGATAACAATGTTTCAAAGGATGCTGTAAAAGATTGAGAAAATCTTTTGATTTTGGCAGAATGGTAATTATTATTATTATTATGATTATTATTATTATGAAAATGGTGATGATGTTTATGATGATGACGATGATGATGATGATGAAGACGATGGCAAATGCCAAGGGAACCCTGCTGTCCTTTGGACTTATGAAAAGATGGAAAGACATTTGGAGGCTAATGATTGACAGGAGCGAGAAGGCAGTGTAAACACACAATTCAAAGCCTACAGTATGTGAGTAAAAACAGTCACACAACACCGTTTGCCAGCAATCACAATATAAAGCACTGTGGTTGACTGGTAATCTATAGAGTCATTTAAACGCATTTTACAAAATGAAGACTGGAAGACTTAGTGCTGGGATTTACAGCAGGTCTACACAGTACTGGTCACTTCTGAACAACAGTCATGCATTTGCTTTGCCTCCACTGGGAGCCATCTAAACACACAAAAAATGTTATTCTGGATTAAACAAAATCATAAAACAAAAGATGATTATTTATTTATTTCATAATTGTTGTTAAACATATTGTTACTAACACAGTTATGAACATTGCAGATTCAACTGATAAAACAACTGAACAAAGTGCAGGTTAAACCAAGTTAAATATTGCAACATACTCCATGTTACATAAAAAACATACTATTTTATTTATTTAAATATATACTGTTAATCAAAAACAAGACTCCACAGGCTTACGTGGATAATGTTTGCATAACTTGGGTTAACAAGTGATTAAAACTGACAGAGATATACATTTCATATCAACATACTTCAACAATTTTAGTTATTGATTTGGAATGCATTTACATAATTACAGCTGATGACAAAAGTGTATGTGTATAGTTTTTACTCACATGCTACAGCCACAGATACAGTTGCCTCCGAAAGTATTGGAACATCATGGCCAATTTTGTTTTTGTTGTACACTGAAGACATTTGGGTTTGAGTTCAAAAGATGAGTGAAACAATAGGTCAGAATTCCAGCTTTCATGTCCTGATATTGATATGTGTTAAATTACTTAGAAAATGGCTCCTTTTATTTGAACCCATGATTTTTCAAGTGATCAAAAATATTGGAACGTGTGCGTGACAGAAGTTTCTTGTTGCCCAGATTTAAAAATTTAATAGCTATGAATGCCTACTCTTGGTTTGAGTCCTAGATTTTGCCTGTGAAGACTGCATTAGTTGTTAAAAAGGGAAAAATAACATGAAGACCAGGGAGCTGTGTATGGGAGAAAAGCAAGTCATTTTGAAGCTGAGAAAAGAGGGAAAATTGATCAGATCCATTGCACAAGCATTGGGAATAGTTGAGACTACAATTTGGAATGTCCTGAAAAAGAAAGAAACCATTAGTGTACTAGCAACCAGACACTGTTAGGGTGCAGGCACTTACAGATGCAAACGCAGGAGAGAGCAGGTGCATTGCAAACTGTAAACAAAGCCAAACTGGGAAACTGGAGATGTAGTCAGGGACGGGCAAGGGTCAGTCAATTGGTGAACAGAATATTAGAGATCAGGCGAGAGAACGAAGTCAGAAATAAACATAAACAGAGTTCAATAATGGGAAGTCAGGCAGATAGTCAAACGGCTCGGTAAAGTCAGGCACTGGGATACAGAACGATACTTCACAAAGTCAAAGTATGAGAGCTAAGCTTATATAGGGAAGGTAATTGCCAGTAAATAAGAGACAGGTGTTGAGGTTAGAATTCTGGTGACGAGGGATGTTGTGGTGCATGTTTGGAGGCTGCTCTGAACTCAGTTTTTCAGTGCAGTTACTGACAAGCTGAATTCTTTGAGTTAAGAATTACAGATCTACTACAATATCAATGATGTATTTTCATTAAGTGGTCATTTATTTTGAACAATGGAATAAATCAGATAATGGGTAAGTGTAACTTTCTCCTATATGTAAAAGTAGCAAGGTGGTGATGGCTATCGTATGCTCTTGCTTCCACCATCTGCAATACTATAGTTAATCACCACAATGCAAAACCAAATATAACAGCAAACAAACAGTAAACCCAACTGGCATTGCTGTGTGAGAAAGATGTAGAATCTAAGTATCAATGTGACAGATCTCTGTCTGTTAATGCACATCTGTATCTCACAAGCATGCCTGCAGCCTCAGTCTGACCTCATCCAAAGCCTGAAAACAAATGAGAACAATGCGAGCAGTGAAATCTCTCATGATCAACACAGCCTAATGCACAGCTTTTTCAAATGAATAAAAAGCTGTTTAGTTGGACACAGATAAGAATCCCTGCTAGCATTTTCTCTCTTTTGCTGAATGGAGCAGAGATGTTTGGTACAGGAGTTTTGAACATTGCCATCTACTGCACTGCTTGAAATAAAGTGTAGTAGAGAGAGAGAGAGACAAATAAATGGAAGAGACACAAACCGAGAGAAAAGCAGATAGAAAACAAGTGAGTGAGAGCAGAAACCAGATAAGCGCTTCATCTTCATGGTGTTGGCAAGACAATTTTGGTAAACTAATGCATACACTGTTTACCTTCTGTTTCTCTTTTACTTCACTGTTGTACTTCACAAAGTATGGTGGAAAAAATCCTGAGAAGTCCCATGGATTTAAACCTACAGAGGGTTTAAGGATAACAAAGAAGTGGTCTAATGCCAAGTTTCCTTAATCACTAGGAGTTCTCGGAGATGAGAAGCTATAAGACACAGATCAAACTTGGCAGCACAGTGGTGTAGTGGTTAGCACTGTCGCCTCACAGCAAAAAGGTTCTGGGTTTGAGCCCAGCAGCAGACAGGGGCCTTTCTGTGTGAAGTTTGCATGTTCTCCCCATGTCTGCATGGGTTTCCTCCAGGTGGTCTGGTTCCCCCACAGTCCAAAGACATGCTGTTAGGTTAAAATGGTGCAGCCATGGCCTGAGGGTGGGCTGAAGTGCTCACTTGTGTGTGCATGTGTGTGTTCACTGCTTCAGATGGGTTAAATGCATAGTTCTTGCCATTCACAGCGGATGCTTGATGCTCCCACTGCCACATACCCCCACCACCTGACTCAGCTGTCTGGCCTGTAGCTGACCCCCCCCACCCAGTGGGAGAGGTAATCTGCCACCACCATCTGTGCCCCCAGCCTGTGGACCACCTCAACTTTAAAGGGCTGAAGGGCCAGATACCAATGAGTGATCCACACATTGGCATCCTTCATGCGGTGGAGCCACTGGAGCAGGGCATGGTTGGAACAGAGGGTGAATGGGCATCCTAGCAGGTAGTACCAGAGAGTGACGACCTCCCACTTGATAGCCAAACACTCTTTTTCTATCATGTTGTACTTTGACTCTCGCATGGAGAGCTTGCAGCTGATGTACAGCACTGGATGCTCCTCCCCCTCCACTACCTGGGACAAAATGGCCCCAGCCCTCTGTCCAACGCATTGGTCTGTAAAACAAAAGGGAGAGAAAAGTCAGGAGAATGCAACAGCGGGCCCCCACACAAAATCACCTTTACCTGAGCAAAAGCCCATGCTTCTGGCTCTGTCCACTGGACTGGATCTGACGCCCCCTTTTTAGTGAGGCAAGTCAGTGGGCTGGTGATGTCTGAAAAGTTAGGCATGAACCACCAGTCAGCCCCAGGAACTGCCTCACCCCCTTTTTGGTCTTAGGTCTTGGGCAGGGCACAATCGCTGCAGTCTTGATGGAGAAATTGGTCCATGAGATGCTGAAATGTCGCTGGAGCCCCAAACAACCAGAAAGGAAGGGTGACAAATTGGTGTAAGCCAAATGGAATGGAAAAGTCCATTTTATTTTGCTGGATAATGGAGTCAATGGGATCTGCCAATATCCCTTTATTAAATTTAGTGTTGAGTAAAAGTAAGCTGCACCTAACCAATCAAGCAGTTCATCAATGCGAGGCATCGGATATGCATCAAATTTAGACACTGTGTTGACTTTTCTATAGTCTACACAGAACTGGACTGACCTGTCAGTCTTTGGAACCAAGACCACTGTCCCGAATTACATTTTCATTGTGCTTGGGTAGCCAATACGGGTGGCTGCACACCACCACCTCAGGAAAAGTCTCAATGTGATGTTCCATGAGGTCAGTGTGACTGGGGAGGGGCGAGAACACATTGCAGAATTCCTCCTGCAACCTAATAACCTGTGCTCTCTGGAACAGTGAGAGGTGGTCTCCACAAGGGACCAGGGTGAATTGGGCAGCACTTTTTAGACTTACCTTTGATCCCAGCTTCGCCCTCTCTGGAACTACTGTTGCACAGGAACCTCCTCTGTCCACAGTTTCAGGAGTTTGAGGTGGTAAATTTTACATGTGTTGCCTCTGTCTGGATGTTTGACCTCACAGTCAAACTCCCCAATTCACCGTGTGACCACAAACAGCCCTTGCTACTTGGCGAGCAATTTTGAGCTTGATGTGGGCAGTAAAATGAGAAATGTATTTCCCAATGCAAATTCCCTTAGCTGTGCCCCTCTGTTGTACAGGCAAGCTTGATGTTCTTAGACCTGTAGCAAATTTTCCTGGGTTATGTGACTCCATGCATGGAGTTTTGCTCTCAGGTCAAAATTGTACTGAATTTCATTTTTACTTTGAGAAGGCCCCTCCTCCCAATTTTCTCTCATGATGTCTAAGACACTACGGGGCTTGTGCCCATACAGCAATTCAAATGGGGAAAACCCGGTGAAGGCTTGTGGGACCTCACACACTGAAAACAATAAAGGGTCAAGCCACCTGTCCCAGTTTTTAGCATCCCTGTGAATTAACTTATGAATCATATTTTTAAGTGTTTGTTTAAATCATTTGACCAGCCCATTGGTTTGAGGATGAAAAACACTAGTATGAATCGATTTAATCCCCAATAACTCATACAGTTCGCATAGTATGCATGACTTAAAAGCAGTGCCTTGATCAGTCAGGATTTCTTTCAGAATCCTGCCTCGAGAGATAACATGGAAGAGTGCCTCCGCAACACTGCCTGCTGAAATATCGCAGAGAGACACTGCTTCTAGATATTGTGCTGCATAATCCACTATGAATAATACAAAGCGATACCCATGTGCAGATCAATCTAATGGCCTGAGGAGATCCATGGCAATTCTTTCAAAAGGGACATCAATTAATGGTAATGGGCACAATGGCACTTTTAGTGTGGCCACTTGATTCACCAACTGACATTCACAACATGCTGCACACCACTTGCAGACATTGGCGTGAATCCCTGGCCAATAGAAACAGGCCATGAGACAGTTTAGTGTTTTATTCTGCACCAAATGGCCAGCCATAGGATTATGATGAGCCACATGGAATTGAAGTTCTCTACAGCTCTTCAGGACCATCAGCTGGCCTAGTGGTTAGCATGTCAGCCTCTTGACCAGGAGATTGTGAGTTCTACTCGCTGTCAGGTTATGCCAAAGACCATTACAAAAATGGTACCTACTACCGTCTGACAAGGCATGCTGCAATACCGATGCAAGTGGAGAAGTCAAACTCTTGTGGTTACCAGAGGACTAGCCCCCCACTATAGTTGTATAGGTGAGAGGCTGAGGGCTATCAAAATGGAGATCAGCGCCACACTTATATGCCTTAAAGAGTTGTTTAGTCCTGAGACAGGAGACTGCCTGGGAAGACCAGATTCTGGTGTGAGAGGGACTTGGACTTTTGACTTGATGCCTCTTTGGGATCAACAACTGTGTCATCTTTTCTTTACTCTGAGTGTCCTGCATCACTTGATCTAGCCCAGCATTTCTCAACCTTTTTTCAGTCACGGCACCCTTCAGAAGTATGCAAATTCTCAAAGCACCCCCATATAAAATATACGCAGTCACGCTGACCGTACGCTGACCCCGGCAGTGACGTTGTGACATGGGAAAGGGGGCCGTGAGATAAATTTTGATGATGCATGAGGCAGCGATGATCTGCATTAGTGTAACTATTTTATTTATTTCAGTGTTAGAATATATAATTTTTTGACGGCACCCCGGTTGAGAAAGGCTGCTCTAAAGTGATTCTACTAATTGTCACAAAGAAGCAGTTAAGCTTGCAGTATGGTTGTGCATTGCTGTATTATGGGTTTTACTGTATGAAATGTCAATTTCTGTTTAAATACGTGAAAATGTTTTTGATTTTTGCTTTTTTTTTTTTTTAAATTGACTCGCCAAACCGTGTGAAAATTGTGAACATCCGGCACCTCAAGACTAGAGATGTAAAGTCAGTGCTTCTATAGCCAATAAAACCACTTGTTTGAATTTCTTTGGGAATAAGCACCAGTATTGGCAGTCTACCCAACAGAACTGCAACAAGTTGTACAAAGGCTCATTATTTGTCCTTGTGTATGGGCTGGTGCACGTTTTGTGTTGTGATGGGTCTTTTTTTCTTGTGTGTGCGCATTCCCTTAGGGCCTGTTCCACTCAAATTTGGAATCCAACCGCTCCACACGGCACCATGGGCTGGTGGAGAGAGTCCCTAGAGACCGACGCTTTGCCTCCCCCAGCCGACCGTACAGGAGACATGTATCCTTCCATTCAGCGAACGACGTTTGCTCTGTAGTATCAGCTAATGTCTTTAGAACAAACGATGTCCTTTGAAAAGTGTTCAGTGGGTCGTTTGCTTATTGGAAAGGGGTTTATGTTTGCAGTTGTGTCCTTGACCTTTGACCTAAGATGGACAGCTCTCACTGCAGCTCTGCATACCTGTCTCCACCCCCTGACCCGAGCTGGAGAAGGTAATGCTTACTAATGAAATCTAACGATGAGCTCGGTCAAGACCTTTGTGTGGCGCATGTATTAACTTCACTGTGCATTTTGTCGTGTAATTGAAAGGTGTGTGTGTGTGTGTTTGTCTTGTGATGCACTAACACTAGCACTGACAGAACTAACCCAAAGGTGCTGCTTCAGTTACCACTCTTCCACAGCTTTGTCTTCAGTTGCTTTTCAGGCATTTTGGTCAGATTTTCCCATCTTCTTTCATCTTTTTCTTTAACTTTTTAGCAAGCCGTTTTTAATATATTTGTCTGACTTGGGATGTCTCCATTTCTACTATTCATCTCTTTCCGTTTCTGGCTTCACTAAATGGAACAGACTCCGTCTCAATGAATGGGATTCTGACTTTCCAAACGAATCACTTGTTGCTGATTAAACGACAAAGTCCTTCATTTTTGACCATTCGGTTTATTAGATTGGTAATTTCAGTTTAGATTTTCTCAAATCTTGGTGGCCCAGTTTAAGCCTGGAGGATTCAGTAAACATGTATACTTATTCTATCCACGTTCACTGGATATGAGCAATCGCGCACTCTGATTGGCTACTCTACTACTAGGATATCAGCTCAT
>JANZLB010000017.1:10613757-10627793 GCA_026167865.1 Notarius quadriscutis
GACAGAGGATGGGAAGGAGCAGTAGCCTAGCCTAACAATAAGCAATACCGGACAATGTGCAATATAATGTGCAATATCTCTCCTGCCGCCACCGCCCCACTTCTCCCCTCCCCCCCTTCCTCTTTTCCCCATATCTTGTTCTTTTTATATTTGTATATGTAAATAATTTATTTTAATTTATCTAGAAGTTTTCTCTATTTTTTTTCTCTGTTTATCTGTAATGATGATGCTGGAATCTTAGTTTCCCTGAGGGAACCCGCCCAAAGGGATCAATAAAGTTTTATCTAATCTAATCTAATCTAATCTAATCTAAGATGGTCCCTCTCGTTTTTAGTGCAAAGGAGGCAGTGTCCATGGTTTCCAAAAATAATTTAAAATTTCAATTCGTCAGACCACAGGACAGTTTTCCACTTTGCCTCAGTCCATCATAAATGAGCTCAGGCCCAGAGAAGGTAGCGGTGTTTCTGGTTATTGTTTATATATGGATTTTATTTGCATTTGTGGATGCAGTAATGAACTGTTTTCACAGACAATGGTTTTCAGAAGTGTTCCTGAGCCCATGCAGCAATTTCCACGACAGAATTTTGTCTGTTTTTAATACAGTGTCTCCTGAGGGCCTGAAGATAATGGCCATACAGTGTTGGGTTTTGGCCTTGTCCCTTGAATACAGAGATTTCTACAGATTCTCTGAATCTTTTAATGATATGAACCGACGTGATCCCCAAATAAGAAAAAGTTGGGATAGTATAATGAAATTGAAATTAAAACTGAAAACAATGACTTGTAAATAAACTTTGACCTGTATTACACTCTAAACAATATAACAGCACATTATTTGATGTTTTACTTCATGATTTTTTTTTTTTTCAAAATAAAAATTCATTTCAATTTTGATTCTTACAACACATTTAAAAAAAATTGGGACAGTAAAGCATTTACCACTTTATAATGCTGCCATTCCTTCTCACAAAACTTAAAATATGTTTCGGGACTGAAGACACCAAGTGATGAAGCGTTTCAGGTGTTCTTTTGTCCCATTCTTCCTGCAAACAAGTTTTAAGATGTGCAACAGTACAGGGTCATCATTGTCATATTCATTTTAGAATTCGCCACACATTCTCTATTGGGGACAGAAGGGACAGGCACCCTCTTCTTCCATAGCCATGCCTTTGTAATGTGTGCAAAATGTGGTTTTGCATTGTCTTGTGGAAATATCCCTGGAAAAGATGTAGTCTGGATGGCAGTATACATTGCTCCAAAATCTCAGTGTACTTTTC
Organism: Notarius quadriscutis; assembly: GCA_026167865.1. Taxonomy (NCBI): domain Eukaryota; kingdom Metazoa; phylum Chordata; class Actinopteri; order Siluriformes; family Ariidae; genus Notarius; species Notarius quadriscutis. The sequence continues at coordinate 10,615,035 of JANZLB010000017.1, forward strand.
TGCATTAATGCTGCCATCACAGAAGTGTAAGTTACCTTTACAAAGGGCACTGACGCAACCCCATACTATGACAAACCCTGAATTTTGGACTTGTTGCTGGTAATAGTCTGGGTGGTCTCTTTTGTCTTTAGTCCGGAGCACACGACATCCATTTTTTACAAAAAAAAGACCTAGAATACTGATTTGTCTGATCACAATACATGTTTCCACTGTGTGATGGTCCATCCCAGATGTCTCTGAGCCCAGAGAAATCAATGGTGCTTCTGGACACAGTTTACATAATGCTTCCTTTTTGCACAGTAAAGATTTAACTGACATATCTGGACATAACTCCATATTATAGTGCTTGACAAAGGTTTACCAAAGTAATCCTGAGCCCATGTGGTTATATCAGCTGTAGATGAATGATGGTTCTTGATCCAGTGCTGTCTGAGGGATCAGAGATCACAGAGCGTTCAAGCTTAGTCTGGTGCCCTTGCCCTTTATGCAATGAAATTCCTCCAGATTCATTGAATCATTTTTATTATGCACCATAGTGGGTCAAATATCCAAATCCCTTCATATCTTTCTTTGAGGAACATTGTTTTTAAAGATTTCCATAATTTTCACATTTGTTGACAAACTGGAGATCCTTGGCCCCTCTTTGCTCCTCAAAGACTAGGCCTTTCCCAGATACTAATTTTGCACCAAGTCATGATTACAGTCACCTGTTGATGTCACCTGTTTCAATCTCATCATTATTTCATTGTCTTACCTCATTACTAGCCCTAAACTGCCCCTCTCCCAAACTTTTTTCGAAGTTGTTGCATGCCTGAAATGCAGGTGTGGATGTTTAACAGATGAAATGAAGTTGATGAGACAAAACATGAAATATCTTGGATGCATACTGTCTGCAATGAAATACAAGTCAAAGTAAATTTAGAAATCACTGCTTTCATTTTTATTTACATTTTCCATACCGTCCCAACTTTTTCTGATTTGGGGTTGTAAATGCATCAGTGTCAGCATTTTGTAACAGTCAGATCTAAAGCTGTTCCTTTAAGTTTTCTGACATAGGAAAGTTTATAGGAGAGAGGGCATTGCAGTTTCTCTGTAACATGCTAAGCTGCATTTTTTTGTCTTATTAACATCAAAATACAGGGATAAATAAATTCATTAGGGATAAAATTAGCTCGTATGTTTAAAGTATTTTTCTGTGAAGCTGCTTTGCAACAATGCCTGTTGTTTAAAGCACAATACAAATCAACAGACTTGACACATAAAAATGTTGCTAGTGATGTAACAACTGTTTAACATTAAACAGTTTAATTAAGTGGAAATATAAATGGAAAATAATAAATTGTGTCTTTCAATAATAAATTGCACTGGCATAAGAGGAATAAAACACAGAGTATGTTTTTGGAAAATAACCCTCTGCTTTGCATTCGGCCACATTACATCAAAGTGCTATTTATTATTTTCCTATAACAAAACAAATCTGTCATGTTTTATTCTGCACATAATAATGCTGTAACTGCAGAAGTGAGGGTAGTCTGCCACCCAAATCATATCTGGTCAGTGGTGGTCGCTTTCCATCAATGTATGAGGTAGAGGGGGTTTGACAAATTGTGTACATAGAGCCAAAAAAAAAAACACGCACAAGCCTGCCATTTTTAAATTCATGTTGCTGACTTATAAGACACAGTATGTAGCTCATGGGCCCAAGCGAGTACTCAGATATGTAGCTCATCATCCTACACAGTCCTTTTTGAGAGAAAAAAAAAAACAGGGGGGGGGGAGAGATTTCTGTCTGAAATCCAAATACAGATGCAGATAAAGGCAGTGGCACCTAAAAAAGGTACAGGTACAGTTTGTGCCATACCCTAGTGCAAAGTGAACTATATGGTACAGTAGGTGTAGCTAATATGTTTGTGACATTGGGTGTGGAGTGACTTACATTTATCCAACTAAGCAGTTGGGTTAAGGGCTTTGTTCAAGGGCTTGGCAGTGTTGGGATTTGAACTCAACCTTCCAATCAGAAGTCCAATGTCTTAACCACTAAGCTACCACCACCATAACTGTTACTACTATTACTGTAACTAACTGTTAATACAACCATTGTATGTATTTGCCTACTGCCTTCCAGATTAGCTTTAGCCAGTTTGCAGAGTCTTAGTACAAGTCCCTATCACACATCAACAAACCTACTTCCCATTTTGAGCCATGCCAACATGTGCCTTGGAACATTTGCTTTTGTTTCTGTAACTTGCAAATGTACAGTATATACTGTACATTATATCCTTTACTTGGTGCTTTAAGCATTAATGATCAATTTCTCGAATCACAGTCATAAGTGCTATTTTATAATATGCTTTATCTCTATCAGGAATGCTCCATCAGAGGAGGTTTCTGTGACTGAAATCAAGAGGAAGCAGGAAGAAGTTGTAAGCAGACTGAGACATGAGGAGGTGAAAAGTTTGGTTTTTTTGCCTTTGTTATAAAAGCAGTTATGCATTGTAAATTCTTTCAACTGTATTTTCTGTAAATTCCATTATAAGTAATCATGTGAATTCTCATTTTTATATTTCTTAGTGCCACTTTTTTTTTTTAACCAGGTGGAGATCCACCACTGGCACAATGTATATAAATGTGGGCAGCAACAGCGTCGTCTCCTGCTTTACCATCACAGAGACATCCTAGACATCAAGAAGTCAACTACTCACTTTAGAGAAGTGCTAGAGAACCAGGCCATGAAGGAGACTGATTCCAGGCCTGGAGATATAGCTTTAGTGCCAGTAAATACTCTGCATCTCCCTGCCTTCAGCTGGCATCCTGCCCTCCAGCTAGTGCCTCTCTATTAATAATTGTCATCATATATAAAAGGCCATAAGTGTTATCATTGTACTGGGGGGAAGGATTTTGTTTGGAGAGCTGGATTTTACCCATTTATCCACAGTGTTCAGGTGCCGCTCCATAACCATGCTGTGTTATTTCTTATTTTCTGCAGGAGGGAAAGAGTTTAATCACAAAGCCTGGGATTATTCCAGCTGCCAGAGGCGAAGATAAGCTGCCAAGTAAGCAGGGGAGGCAAGTGTCGCCATTCACTTCTCCTGTCATGCATTAAACAGAAGAGTGCTGTTTAGTATTGTTTTACAGTGACCACTGAATTCTACTCTGGTTTGTCATGCAGCCTCTTAGGGATTTATGAAATACTGCAGTGCAGCATTTAGTACACACCAGGGGTGTGAAGCATGACACACATCACTAGGCGATTTTTTTTTTTTTTTTTAAGCATAAGCCTGCAGCACAGGACAGGAATATCATGAGCTTGTTGTCTTAGGTATGCACTGTACTCTATCACTGTTAGAATGTACCACTCAGAGTAATTACTCTAAGTAATGGAGGGAAGCAGAGAGAAAGAGAGGGAGATTACAGTGGGGGGATGGACAGGAGAGGCATAATGATGTGAGAGAGAGGGAGGGGGAGGAAAGGAGGGCACGGCTGAAGAAAGGGATGCAGGCTGCTGTATGCTGCTCTTCCAGTTTACACTAAGATGGGACTGCAAGTGGTAATTTGGGGAGTGGCTGCAGTTTCTCAATAGGGATCCTGAAGGAGGATAGACTAATGTGCCTCGATCTGTTAGATTCTGTGGCTCTGTCATGCCACTATGCCAGCCATGAACAGGCCAGGGTAGGTACTATATAAGACATTAGAGTCTTGCTTTTCTGTCTGTCTGTCTGTCTGTCTGTCCCTCTCTCTCTCTCTCTCTCTCTCTCTCTTTTGCATGCAAGGCCTGAGTGTCTTTATATTATATAAACTTGTGACTTGAAAACTAACACTAGTGGAAAAATGATATCAGGGATTCCACCAGAGTGCAGTTTCTGAGATCATCAATGTGGTCTTTCATGTGGAATGATGAAGCAGTTTTATGTGACTCCGAGAAGCAGATCCTGATGCAACATGAAGCTGTCAGGATATGGCCTAGGCTGGCCTTAAGTCAACAGAGTTAAAGCTAACTTTATTTTTGCTTCCACAGGTTTCTTACTAAAGCAGGCCTGAGGAGACTTCTAACAACAGATGAGGTGTGGAGTCTTGGGAGCAAGAGAAGTTTGGGAGAACATAATATCTCAACAGAACAAGAGATCCTACAGACAGCAGGGGCCAAAGATTCAAGTGACCCAAAATGCTTCTCAGTATACAGCCATCGAAGCAAGCCATGCCATAACACCAGCGCTGAGAGAAAAATAAAAAGAGAGGATGGAAAATCTTCACATGAGCAAGAATCGTTTAAAGCATACTCTAAACCTCATGGTTACGGTGGGTCAGGTCTAAAAGAGCTTTTATAAATATAGATCTAGCATGTTCTACAGTTGTTTAAACACTTGGATGTAATTATTGCAGCCAAACAATTGTTTGTCAAAATATGTAACAAAACATTCTTCTCTCTTTTTTATTTTAATCACAACAGTAAAACTTGATACATTTTTGGTTCCTTTTTAACATCAACACCAAATCATTGTTGAGGCTGTAATTCATTTTCAGTGGTGATGTACAGCGTATGTCCAGCATTTTTGCTGACTCATGCGTTTTGTTGAGTGATGCAGCCATTAGTAATATACTGACCTACTGTGGTAATTAGAAAATGCAACAATACAGTCAGTTCCTAAATTATTGTTACCTTTTCTTGAAAATTAACAAAATGTATATACTGAATAATATGGACCAAATACAAATTTGGAATGAACAAAAACATATATACAGTACATATACATATGTATATATGTAATATAAATAAATCATATACAAGCCCAGCGGAAAGGTTCACAGGATGTGCATCAGGACAGGGATCCCACAGGACAAGAAACATTGTATAGGTGTGAGTTTATCATTTTCATGCAGGCACAAGCAAGTGGTCAGATATTAAGCTTGTGGGATAAACAAAGACCACATTCATTAACATGAACAGGCAGCACTGAGTAATGCATTTACAGTTTTCATTCATTCATCCATTCATCCTTAGTAACTGCCTGTACTGGAATGAGATTTAAAAACATCTTTAGTTGAGATTAATTATGAACTGGACTGATGGATCTGAGGTTGAGGAATAGTCAATGCAAGCATTCACAGACCATGCTGACAGTGAGGGATATTTCTCCCTCTAGGTTTCTCCCAGTAGTTTACAGTAGTTCAGGGGCATAGTTATTCATGTGTTTAAAAAAAAAACACCCCTTTTAAAATCCAAATACAAAGATACTGATACACTATATAGCCAAAAGTTTGTGGACATCTGACTGTCTTCTCATTCAGATTTATTTTCCCTTTTGCTGTTATAATAACCTCCACTTTTCTGTGAAGGCTTTCCACTAGATTTTGGAGCTTGGCTGTGGGGATCTGTACTCATTCAGCCACTGGTGAGTTAACATTAGTGAGTTCAGTCACTGATGTTGAATGAGGTGGCCTGGCATGCAGTCAGCATTTCAATTTATCCCCAAGGGTATTTAGTGGGATTGAGGTCAGGGCACTTGAGTTCTTCCACACCAGTCTTGGAAACCCATGTGTTTATGGATCACGCCTTGTACATAGGGGCATTGTTATGCTGGAACAGGTTTAGGCTTCTTAGTTCCAGTGAAGGTAAATTGGAATACTACAGCACACAAAGACATTCTATCCATTTGTGTGCTTCCAACAGCACTGAGTATCATCATGGTAACCAATCAAAACATCAATCTTCACAAGATCACGAGCCAAAAAGTTTTAATTAAACATGGTGATTATGTTAATGGACAAAATCTTTCATCAGACCACAAGACTAAATTTCATTTTGTGGGTTTTGTGGGAACAACAAAAGTCATGGAGAGTTCAAAATTCTGTAAAATACCATTATTAAAAGAGAAACCCTAAAATGCATAAGAATTATTTTATCCAACTGATTGAGTGAAAATGTTGAATTAACATTGGTAATACTTTTACACAGCGTTTTGCCTGTTCTTCTAAAGTGTGCCAATACTTCTGGAGTTGACTGTATTTGTATATTCATAATTTAATAGCTATTTTCCATTTGATTATTCTAGATTTTCTATGGTATTCAACAGTTTACAAGTAAAATTGTACTTGTCCTTACAGAGTCTAAGCCTTCAAAAAAGGTCAAGAGCCCTTTGCATAAAACTGATCCTCATCTAAGGGTGAGGCCAACAAAAAGCACTGAAATACACTCAGGAGAAAAAGTCCATTGGAAGCCTCTAAAGGATGTGCATCATTTCACATCAGAACACAGCCAGCCTAGTTGTCGAACATCTGACAATGCCCCCATTGTGTCCTGTTTGTCCTCTGACATAGAGGAAGACTTGCCTTATGACTATGAAGACATACATCAAAAACCTAGAGAACGAACAGAAGCTAGGTTTCAAGAGCTATTGAGGTCACCTTCTTCTTCATTTGAAATGACAGTAGACTATGGTGAGGTAATAACTGACAATCTCACTCTTAATGTGCAGAACAGCCATCAGTCAAAAAACATGGTATTCAACAATAACCATGAGATTTGTGATGTGTCCAGGAAGTCAAATACAGCTTATACTCAGATACATGAGACTGATTTAGTCTCACAGATCTCTGAAAATCTGAAGTTGAAGAACATAAAAGATTCAATCAGAGATAAAACACTTGTTACAAATTCAGTCCATGCTGTAAGTAGTGATACAAAAAGGACTGACAGCCCATCCTGTGATGATAGCCTTTCTGAGGCAGAAGATAAATCAGAACCATTTTCCCTCCAGAGTGAAGGACTGGGCTGGTCTGAAGAAGAGAAGGATGTTCACATCGAAGAGAAATCTGAAGCAGGCACCTTTTCTTTAGTCTATGCTGAGAAGTTTATTATCATCCCAGACTCACCTCCACACTGCCACCAATCCAACACTAAACACTGTGAAGTGGATCCCTATGGCCTGCTCCATAATGACAAGCAAATGACAGCAGAGTCCAACCTGTCAGAGATCCTCTCTCCTGTAGATGAGGTCTTGTCATATGGAAGTGCTGAACTTCCTCCATCACTTAAAGGAGGAGGTGGACCAGGACTAGACATCAACAAGTTACAACCTCCTCTTCCTGCCTTTGAGATTATCACATGGACTAGTGAGGAAGATCTTCCAGCTCCACCTGATTTTCTTGAAGACACTTCTATTAATAGTGAGAACATACCTCCTCTTCCTGCGGACTTGTCTTGTAAGAGAGATACAGAGAGGCTAAGTGAGACCAATGTTAATAATGATGCTAACACTAGAGATATGTATGAAATGCTTCCTCTTGCAGAACAGGATCAGGAAGATGAGGGTTCTGAACACACCAGCTCGCTTCCTGTGGATGACAGTAATGAAAGCCAAGATCCTTTGTCCTCCTTTAACATCGGAGACAAGGTTCTTGTCTGCAACTCAAGGCCAGGAGTTCTCAAATATAAAGGCTGCACCACTTTTGCTGATGGCTTCTGGGCTGGTGTCGCACTTGATACATCCAATGGAAACCACAATGGAACATTCCAAGGTGTGAAGTATTTTACATGTGAGAAGAGCTGTGGGGTCCTGGTGAGAGCCAAGGACATTTCTCATCTGCATAGACAGCATTGTAATGATGCAGATACAGGTATGGATGAAGATACATTCTCAGATGAAGATCCCCCCAATAACCAAGATGGGATTAATGGGAATAAACCCTCTGGGAAGGGGAAAAGAAGACAAGGTGGCAGACATTGCACTTCTGAACATGGTTCATCAGCTCTAAAAGAGACATTCCATCAGGAGCCATGTGAAAACAATGAAGCTACAGACAATAAGTCACCAACTTTTTCAACAGCTAGTGAAAAAACACCATTAAAAGTGAGCCAGAAACACTAGAGTACTTGATTTCATAATTTTAATTCGCAAAATGTGCTCTTTTGTGATCATTAAACAATCTATTTTAGATTGATTGTACAAGCCCTCTGGATGACTCTGAGGCTCTGATAGAGAGGTTGACTGAGGAGATTTTTGCAGATGCTTTAAAGAATATACAGAGAATGGAATCAACACATGATGGTAAACCAAAGGAAATTGTAAGCAATCAATTTTATGCTTCATTAAAATTGAACGTTGACCATACTTTTCCAGAATTACCAAATTTGTCTCAATGTTTTCTATTTTGAACTTTAACATTTTTAAGAAAAAAGAAGGTGGAAATGTGATTAACAAACCACACCTCATGGATAAGTGGCAGCAGGTGTTTCCGGTAACTCCACCACAAATACAGGTCAAACCTCATGAGCACAGCATTGTGTACAGACTGGTTGATGACACAGTTGAGACCCTCTGTGGCCAGGGAAATGGAAGTGCACTTGGTGCTTGTGAAACACCAAACTACTTAGTAGATGATGAAAGCCGGAAAACCTACAGGAAGGTGAGTTTGCCTACTTGATTTAAACTGCTGGCACTCTGTAAGACTATGTGTGTATTTACCGGTCATTCTGTATTCATATCAGGTCCTTTTCCAGTTAGCATCTGATATTCTGCACAATATTTGTGCTAATATATTGGAAGTGAGTGGAGCGTTTCAAAAAACAATAGATAAATCAATCATCTCACTGCTACAGACAAGACAAATTTCAGTCAATCTTTTAAAGGTAAGATCAGAAATAAAAGGTTTTAGTGTGGAATTATCAAGAAATCATTAATATAATCAAGTTTAATGTTGGTACTGAAATACAGCTGATGTAAATACACTGAATTGGAAATATATCTACATTTGATCAAGAATGCAGTGAAAAGGGAAACACAGAAAGTGCTCAATTTGGAACAAACCGATCAAGAAATGACAGAGATGCTGCAAACACTGTGCAAGTACTGGCATGCGAAGAGGGACAGAGTGGATTACATCCTGGTTTGTACATCAATGTTTAATTGAATATCGATATGAAAACTTAATATTATTTCTGTAGCTTAATATATACTATCAATAACGCACACATTATATCTTTTGTAGATTCAGGAGCTTCACAATGAGGAGAAGGAGTGGGTGGATTACAGTAATGACCAGATCACTGTGAAAATGCGACTGGCCAATGAGATTTTCAGCCTGCTTCTGGATGACACTATATCTATTCTTAACCACATATACAGTATATATATATATATATAGCAGACAGCAAATGATCTAGATGTGGCATCCTTATCATGGCTTTTGGAAAATTAGACAAATGTCACATCTTGATTTTTTGTGATTTAGGTCAATTCTATGTATAATCTTAAAATAGAAACTAAATAAAGGGAGGGTGTGTTTATGTACATTCTCGTCTGGGATCCAGTCACCAAAATTTGAGAGAACCTGACATGGCTTGTGATAATTTTTGTGTCTTTTTTTCTTTATTAATTTGGACATTTAAGGTTCACTGACTGAGTGGTCTGCTCTACCAGAAACGTTGTGGGGGGAAAAATCGTGGCCATTTTTGTATAAGCACCCTTTATTTTATGACTGAAAATTTGAAAAATGCTTTTTTTTTTTTCTTTTCCTTAAAATCCTCAGTGGCTTATGTAGACAGTCAATAAATACATCCCAGATACACAAAGCATGTGTTGACATCAAGTTGAGAAATACACTTACAAAACCTTTCCAACTGATTTAGAATCATTTTTATGCAAAAGTGCCCCTGATTTTTTTTGCTTTTTTTCATTATTTTCATGTTTAATTTATTAGTAGTCAACTATGCCCCGAGTTAAGACATCAGCCAATGTGTCATTTTTGTTTAGGAAACATTGTAGTCATTCCACAGTAAACATTCTGAAAATCAAACCAAAGCCAACAGATCTGTGGTGATTTTATTATCCCTACCCACAAACTGCAAATTGCAGTACAGATGTCACCATTTTTTAATGTATTTGATATGACTACTATTGCATTTTGTACGCGATTGACTGAGTTATTATTGGAGCTTCCAGTTATGTTCTGCTTAATTTTCCAGTTATTCCAGGCCAAAGACAAGAAATCAAAATATTATTTATCTTTATGATAAACCCTTGTTTTTCTTCTTTTGGGATGTTGCAATTATAATATAGTGGTAAGGTACATAAGAATCTGGCTTGCCAATTTAGGACTGTGAACATAATCCATATATATCAATTATGATTGACTGCTGCAGGACCTGAAAATCCAAAGCCTTGCAGCCTTAATCATGGAGCCCGAGCTCTCAACCAAACAGCCAAAGAGAAAGCAGCCTTGTACCAACTATACTGCTTGTCTAATATGTCAGAAAACAGACAGTAATGCTGGCCCACTTCTAAAACTGACAAATCAAGGCTATCCTGTACTCCTATATGCTGTAACCAACAGAAATTCAGACTTGAGAATGAGCTGGAACCTCAGTGTGAATGTCTGGAAAGAAATTCTGTGCGGCATGAACAATGTCATACCAAGTATACAAATTACAAAACTGTTGACCAGAAAAGAAAAAAAAAAAAAAAGCAAAGCAAGAACGCACTTTGTCTGAAGCAGAACTCTCCACTTAGCCAGACAGCAGTGCTCCACAAACATGGTTTTCAATGCCACAACCCATCAAATACAAGGAAGAATGTTTGTGGAAGAACTCGCACTACCAAGGGGGATAGATCCCTTGTTTTGATCACCACTTATGATAGACAGAATTCAGTCTGGAAGAAAGCAAATGAACTTAAAGATACAGATATGCAACACAAGATTTGTGGTCCTGATGTAAACAAGTGTACTGACATGATTACTGATGACTTCCAGTACCACAGGGACTACATGGATTTCTACCTGACAAGATGCATTCAGTACTGACACAAGTCCATTTGATGCTGCACTGGCCCAACTGACTTCTCACATAGATGAACCCCTGTTTAGAGATGGTGCCATATTCTTTGTTACAGCTTAAAGAGATGAATTCCGAAAATACCTAGAAATCTATGGACTTGTCAATGTTAAATCATACAGATCTCAGTCCTTGGTAGCCTACCTCCAAAGACACTAAGAAGTAGATGGCAAATGCAAGATAATTGTTGTGCTACAGAAAGAATACTGTAGCCTGGTTTGCTCTGCAGATTTGAGCATTGGCTGCCTGCTCACTAAGTTGAAGGAACTAAAAGAGACAGCTGAAGAGGCAGAGTATGAAGAAGAAAGTGAAAGTGAAGTGACACCTAATGAAAAAAAAATCATTTTTCAATTTTACAGTAAACAAACAAAAAGTATGGCATACTATGTCAGGTCCAACCTATTTTATTGCGCTTTTGAGCCTGTGGATCCCAGACTATTAGTATGTTAATTTGTGATTATGATGTTATATATAACAGATAATTCATTACAGTTAAAGTAGTGAGTGGCATAGTAGCACAGTGGGTAGTGTTGGCACCTCACAACTTTAGTGTCCCTGGTTTGATCTTGAGCACGGGGTACTGTCTTTGTAGAGTTTTGCATGCGTTTGTGTGAGTTTCCTGTGGTTTCCACAGTTTCTTCTCCAAAAACATGACAGCTCATGGATTGGCTACTCTCCATTGCCCCAGGTATGAATAAATGTGCAAATGTGTGTTCATGGTGCCCTGCAATAGACTTATGTTCCCTGAATACCTGCTGCACACCAAATTTCCTTTCTTAAAGGATAATAAATTTGTAACTTGAACTTGATTGTCATCACATCCAATGTGTGTTCCCGCCTCATGCAGAGTGCTCATGAGGCTCCAAATACACCGCAAACCACCCTGACCAGAACAAAGTGTGGCACAGCAAGTATCTTTGCCTCCTCACAGCTCTAGTGTCCCCAGATCAATATTAAGCTCAGGTTATAGGCTATTGTTTGTGTGTAGTTTCTGTTTATTTTCTCCCCATGCGGGTTTCCTCTGGATTTTCAGGCTTCCTCCTACCTCTCAAACCATACCAGTAGGTAGACTGGCTATGCTAAATTGCCTCTAGGTGTGAACAAATGTGTAAATGTGAGTAGGCTATGCCTTGTGTCTCGTGATGGACTGGCATCACATCCAGAGTGTATTCCCACATCATGTACTTACCACTTTACAAACAACAGGGAACAGATTCTTGAACTGGTTCCATTCGGGATTCTTTGAACCTTGGTGCCAGCAAGTGAATCAGCCTACGTTTCCGCCAGTTATGAGTGGATACATTGTAATCGAGGATGCATCATGAACAGGGGGCTTTGCACAATGCACATTGGATGTAAACAAGATGCAAGATGGTAGCAAGATCGGACATAGCAAGATGGTAAATCGCATTGATTACCTGTCAGCTTTTGTTTGGTTATTGCAGCTATTTGTTTTCATCTAAAAAACAAGCATGTACGAACTACTGCTAATGTAAAGAAGATGGAGAAACTCTCCAAATAATGACACAATCACATGGTTTGAACAGGAAAAACCTGCTATCTTTTGGTTTCAGCTGGGAACCAACTTTTCAGGTTTAGAACCAATTAATTTTGGTTGAAATGCTCCAAACGGTTCACAATTTGGTCTGCGAACCAGAAGGGAACCCATTCCTTGTTGGTGGAAAAAGGGGTAGGTCTACCAGTGACTCTGGGATAGTTTTCAGATTTAGAAAAACCCTGGCCAAGTAAAGACCAAGAGCATAATGTTTATGCAAAACATGATAGCATGGATTTTAGTTATTTTAAAGTATACAACAACTGTGTTGTGCAGTGCAGACTGAAGTCAGATCTCATCTGACTACGGGCGAAAGGCGGGGTACACCCTGGACAAGTCGCCAGGTCATCACAGGGCTGACACATAGACACAGACA